>VUQS01033669.1:0-23265 GCA_015108495.1 Heterochromis multidens
GCTGCTGAATAATAATCTGTTAAATGTGTGGGGGTTTTTTTTTAGTAGAAAAGCTGGTTACCTGACTCTCTTGGTCTTCAGCTGTAAAACCTCAGAGTGCTCCGTTTTCCTTTGTGCCGTTTTTCCCTCAGACCGGCTGCGCTTTGTATTTATGCCTGGAAACCAGAAGGAGCCAGTTTTTCCGTGGCCGCTGCCTCCTCATTAATTATACAGCAGCAGCGATGACGACAGAGACCAGCCCTCCACTCAGCCTGCGCTCACAGAGCTGTGGGTTGTACTGCGTAAAACTAACGCACAGTCACACACACACACACACACACGCTCATCTATTCAGGCAGGCATTTGTGTTCTGTGCTGTTTAACTTGGTTCATTTTAAGTAAGTAAGCACGCACATTTTTTTCCTATAGCATCTTTTAAGATAAACATCACAAGTGCTTCACAATAAAATACCACAGCATGCAAAAAGAAAAAAAAGTTAACCAAATGCAAGTCTAAAAAGATGAGTTTGTCCTTGTATTAGATGTCTTTTTCATTCATACCTCTGTAAAGCACTTTGTGACTGGTTTCTTGTCTTAAAAAGAGCTATATAAATACATTTTACTTACTAACATGCATCTGCTTGATAGTACAAGCATTTCAGTCAAAAGAATCTGCACAGCCCTGTTAAAATGGCATTTTTTTGGTGATGTAAAAAAATGAGACCAAGATAAAACTTTACAGAACTTTTGCATTTTTAATGTGATATATAAATTGCACAATTCAAAAGCCCTGTTAAAAATACATAATATATAATAAAAAAATAAATAAAACATTTAAATGGTGTGGTTGCATAAGTGTGCACACCCTCTTACAATCGAGGATATGGCTGTGTTCAAAATTAACCACACATTCACACACCCATCACATTCAAATTCATGTTAAAGACTAGTCAGTACCTGCCACCAGTTAAAGTGTCTGATTAAAATCAAAGTTCAGCTGTTCTAGGACTTTCCTGATGTGTACTTAGCTTGTGAGCTCTTGCATCAGCAAGCGCTTACAAAGCATTGTCGAAAGATATGGTATCAGTCAGGAGAAGGGTTCAAACAATATCCTAAGGCATTAGATATAGTATACCATGTAACACAATAAAGACAGTTGTCAACAAGTGGAGAAAATATGGCATAACAGTGAAAAATTGTGAGGAAGGCTGCGAAGAATTCTACAGCAAAAGGGGTGCAGGAGGGTCATTCTATAATTAGGGGTACATTACATCTCCACAGGTTATGTTTATCAATTTTACTAAACATTCACATCAAGCAATGATCAGTTTTATATTGGGGTGCATTTCTTTTTAAATAATACAAAAAGTCACTTATTTTGCAGTAAATGTGTACACTACAATAATTTTCTTGTTCTGTGCTGTTCAATATGCTAAATGTTAAGTTTTGCTAATCAAATTAACACTCGGATACATGTTTCTGTATATTTTCATCATTATTTGTTTAAAATAATCATTTAAACATGAGAAAGGTGTTTTAAAGACGTTTTGACTTATTGATATGCATTAAATTATTTACTTTGTGTCAGAGAAACCTCTGTCAACTGTGTTACCCACTGACAAAACTCCTATAACTCAGCAGTACTTTGCCCCAAAGTCACATAACCAGACCTGGGCATTGTACGGCCCCTGGGTCACATCTGGCCCTTTGGTTGTGGTGCCCTCGACACCGCTTAGTTATTCATATTTGTATATGGGATAACAAAAGAGTCTGAGATTATGCAGGAGCTGGCAGCAATGCTCTTACTGAAAGGGACTATGACAGGGAGAGATTAGTTCATGGAGGTAACTGCATGCTTGGATAGGCTGGAGCTGAAATGGGACAAACTGGCAGGTGTTGCAACCGATGGCTGTCCAAATCTGACAGGGAAAAATGGTGGACTTTTGAAGCGGATGCAAGATAAAGTGACTGAAATGAACCCAGAACTGAAACTGGTATTTTTGCATTGTATTATATACCAAGAGGTGTTGTGTAAGTCAGTGATAAAAATGAACCATGTTGTAACTTAAATGGTTGACTTCATCATGGCAAGAGCACTGAATCACAGACTGTTTGTTGCACATGGTGACATAGTAGGCTACCACACAGCTGTCAGGTGGCTCAGCATGGGCAAAGTGCTAAACAGAGTATGAGACCTGAGAGCAGAAATTCAAGAGTTTTGTAAGAAGAAAGGCAGAGCTCTCAGATGCAGAATGTAAGGCAGATCTTGCATTTGCTCAGACCTTGAACCTGACATTAATGCACTTGTTCAAGCCCAAAGCAGACTGGATTTTTCTCACTGCACAAGTGAAAAGAACTGAAAAACTGCAGATGAAGTAATAAAGCTACAAGCAAAATCTTTGAAATTTTGCAAAAACATGCACATTTTGTTCACAATTGTTTTTAGGAATGTTGATTAAATAGTGATAAAATGTTGGTGTTTTTACTATGCCTATTTCACATTTTCATTGCCTAATTGTAACATTACCATTAGCAGTTTCTAAAGAGATAAAATTAATATTGAGCAGAATTGAGTTCAACAGCCCCAGTTTCTCATGTGGCCCCCTGAAAAAATGAATTGCCCACCCCTGATGTAACTGATCTCAGTACAGTACACATTACATTGAATAAATAATTACACTCTAAGTAGACTTCACTAACTGATTAAAGGAGCATTTGCTTTTCAACATCGTTTGTCTTATCTTGTATTATCTTCAGCAATACTCATATCAACAAAACTGATTTAATGAAGTATGGCTCATTATTGTAGGGTCTTTACCTTCCAATATAAAGCGCCTTGAGGCGGCTGTTTTTGTGATTTGGTGCTATATAAATAAAATTGAATTGAATATTTGTGTAATTTGATCCATAACAAATAAGCTTGGAAAATTGCAATGTGCTCCTTTAAATCATTACATTTACAGTGTTACCTGCATTCCTATTAAACAGAGTATTTTATATTTTAGGAAGATGAGGTTATCTTCTGCTGAGAAGCAGCACCAGATGCTGATTCTGAGAGAAGGGCTTCATATTTATAGAAAACAGAGAGAAAATAAAATGTCTTTATCTTAAAGGTTTCTCTTTTTTCTCCTGAAGTGTCTGGTCAATTGTGTGACTCCTGCCAGCCGTGTTACATGTGATTTTTGTATCATAAATCTTTTAAAATTTGGCTGAACTGCAATAAAAATGTTGGAGTACATTTCTAGAGAGGGAAGCCTTACATAAGGATGTTGAATAACTCTAAATGAAGTGTAATGTGGATTTACATTGGAAAAATATTCATCCTTGATGATATCAGCGCCCAGAAAATCCATTACCAGGCTCAAACTTCATATTTTCAAATCACACGGAAAACCTCAAACCCCTGGTAAATAGACTCAAGAACTTTCAAACACATTTTTATTTATTTATTTGCAAATTTGTAGTACCTCATTTATGTCTTCTGTGATACAAATTTTGTCTGTAACACAGCTGACACAGATAAATTGAACATTTACTTTAATTTAAATGTTTAAAAAAATCTTTAGATCTTAAGCTTGGAAATGATTTAATGGATTTTGCACAGTAATGGGATATGCTGTGGAAACAGATTGATTATTAAGCAAAAAAAGGCAACTTTTTTGTTTCCTTTTTTGTTTTTCCTTTTTAGTTCATATGAAATGTACCCCTAATTATAGAATCACTCAGGAGTTTCTGGCAAGAACTGGTTGTGTACTACATATGACAACAACTCTCCATATTTTTCATATGTCCAGGCTATCTGTGGTAGGCTGACCAGACAGAAGCCTTTTCTTATGGAGAAAAATGTTCAAGCCTGGCTTAATTTTGCAGCAACATACATAAAGACTTCTGAAAGCATGTGGGAACATGTTATGGTCTGATGAGACCAAGGTTGAACCGTTTTTGGCTATAACAGCAAAACATCTGTTAAGGTTCAAAGTTGTAAAAATAACACTGCACATCACCAAAAATAACACCATACCCATGGTGACACATGGTGGTGGAACACTGTAGATGAATTTCACCTTTCAGCACAACTCGACCCAAAGCATAGATCCAAATGATCAAAAGAATAGCTTCACCAGAAGAAGGCAAAAGTTTTGGAATGGCCCAGTTAAAGCCAAGACCAGGATCCAGTTGAAAATCTGCAAGGCTGGGAAGAGAGGGATGTGCACAGGAGATGCCCTCACAATCTGACAGATCTGGAGCGCTTTTGCAACGGAAGAGTGGGCAATTGTTGCCAAGTTAAGACAGACTCCTACCCAAGAAGACTGAATGCTGCATTAAAATGAAAGGGTACTTCAACAGTATTAGTTTAAGGGTGTAATTAAGTAACAGTATTAAGTTTCATGGTGGAAAAAATTCTGAAATCATGCACTTCTGCACACTGAAACCCACACATGCCTCATTCCCAAAAACATTATATTTACACTCGCATTAATATTTTTTGGGTACTATTTAAATAATAGTACTTATTTACACCTTTTCATGTGTGTACAGTATATATAAAATGTCTGCATACGTCTATTAAAATGCCATGATTTCAGAGATAATTTATTTCAGAACTTTCAGCACTCCATTTTCTTTTCAATTTTCAATTCAGTTTTATTTATATAGCACCAGTTCACAAGTCTGTATGTTTTAGGGTAAAGTCCCTACAATTTTAGAGAGAAAACTACAAAAATCAGATGATCCCGTGAGCCAACGTTATTATAGTTAAATAAAACTAAACAAAAAAATAAAAGTAGATGTGAAAAAACATTTTAATTAACTAAAATAAAAATAAAAACTACACTCTTGAAAAAAATTTAAAACTAACTGAAACGATTTTGTGAACTTGGAAAACCAACTAAAATTAAAAATACAGAGGAAGTTTAGTTTGTTAAAATTTTTATTAGATCTTGCCTGATGAGGCTTTGATATTGAGACTCTGGACGTCTACAAGACTGTGAGTCAACTGCTTTCCACAGGTATAGTGTATTTATTGTAATACCTGTACTGATTTTCCTAAATCGTGCCTCTGATATATACCCTCCATACAATAATAATTAAAAAGACTAAAACTAACACTGAAAATAATAAAAGCTAAACTAAAACTTAACATTTTCAAACGATAAAAACTAAACTGAAATATCTAAACCTGGTCTGGAAACTAACTGAAACTAAACTGAATTAAAAACAAAAAAATCTGTCAGATTTAGAGGGCATCTCCTGTGCACAGCCCTCTTCATGTTATTCCACAAATTTTAGATTTGGATTCAGGATTGGATTGGGTCCTGGCTGTGTAAAAACTGACTGGTATCTGGAATTGTTCATAATTCCCTCCATTTTGAATGAAGCTCAAGTTCCAGCTGAAGAAAAACAGCCTTAAAGTATGATGCTGCTACATCTGCTACATTACCACGTAACATTAAGGGTATGGTGTTCTTTTGAGGATGTACAGTTTTTGCACCAAACATACTTTTTTGAATTACAGCCAGAAAGTTCAAACATTTTCCCAAGTATTGTTGGAAGACTTGGTGCATGCTGGATGTTTTCCTCTGTAAGAAAAGGCTTCCATATTGTCAGGTGTGTACTGACTACTCTTAACATGAATTTGAAAATTAATTTTGAACACAGCCATATCCCCAATTATAAGAGGGTGTAGGCACTTATGCAACCACACCATTTTATATTTTTAACAGGGCTGGGTTGACCTTTTATATCCACTGCAATCCAGAGTATGAATAGCAATTACACTCTTCTGAAAAACAATTTTTACTAGAGATTTTGAACCATACTAGGGGGACAAAATCATTACACTTTAGAGTGTTTTTTTTTTTTAAAGATTATTGTCTGACCTGGGAGCAAAAACAAGGAGGCTATATAGTTCTGAGCAAATCCAGGGTAATCTGTACAGTGGCTATTTAGAGGAGCCTAAATGATAGCATCTGTCGGTACATGATAGGAGATTAGATGGATAAATAGGGTGTTTACCCAGTATGGCTTCATAATTAAAAATAGATTAATGGTCCTATCTGTTTTGGCTTAATAAAGGACATGAAAACAGATAATAATGTGTACTGCACAAAGAACTGGTCATAAAACATAAACTATATTGCACAGAGTCAAAGCAAAGAAGTGCAGAGGAGGCAGGATATGTATATCCTTTTAGGATAATTTTTCTATTGCACCCCCTCTTAAGGTATGAATAGGAAGATGCAAAACATTCACAATAAGAGAAGCACACAATCAACAAACACAGTTAACACAGTTAAGGGGTTAATCCAAAGATTTCCAAATCATAAAATGCATGAAGTAAGCTTAACAAAGCTCCAGGATGCCCATAGTTTGATGCTGGTTTGGAGTTCTTTGCATCTTTTATTTCATTAGAAAGATGCAAAGAACCTGAAACCAGTTCTGTCAGGGTTTGAGATACATAAGGAAAATCCAAGGTTATGTAGCAACTGGAAAGTTTACTGTAGTTACCAGAATTAAATGCTAAAGGAGATGTGAGGTACACATACCACGAAATGACCAGTTCTTCTTGTCTGTAGGGAGGAGAAGTATTGAATCAGTGATAAAGCACTGATAAGATCAAAAAGAAGCTGAGGTACAGCAGGGCAGTACATCTCAATAATCAATACAGGGTCAATAAATATTTGTATGACTCAGAGTGATGTGGAAATAAGCACTATTAGCCAAAAACTAGGCATATCTCAACATGGTGTGCAGTGTGGACAAGTGGAAAAAAGAAGAAATGGTAGGCTGAAAAAACTCTCTACATCAGATGAACAGTATTTGAAAGTCATGTCCTTAAGAAATAGAAAAAAAAAAACAGGAAAGACCTGACACAGGACCCAAGAGATGCATCTGATCCTTCAGTTGATCCACCTACTGTTCACTGAAGCTTCATCAGAAATGGTCTCAGTGGAAGGGCGGCTGTCAAGAAGCCATTCTTAAGGAAGAGAAGCATGAAGAAAAGGCTGAGGTATACCAAATTACACAAGAACTGGACTTAAAATTTGTGGCAACAGGTTTTATGGAGTGATGAATCCAAATTTTGGTTGAAATTGTTATCAGTATGTATGGAGGAGGTCAGGAGTGAGGTACAACAGTGAGTGTCTACAGCCATCTGTAAAACACGGTGGAGGCTCTGTCATGGTTTGGGGGTGCATTTCAGCCAGTGGTGTTGGAGATCTTGTCAAAATTCATGGAAATATGAATGCAGAAAAGAACCATCAGATTTTGGTCCACCATGCAATGGAACAAAAGACTGGAACAAAAGGCAGCCAACATCTAAAGAAGAAATGTCCATCAGGAAGCCTGGAGAACAATTCCTGAAGACTACTTAAAGAAAGTAGAAGAAAGCTTGCCTAAGAGAGTTCAGGCTGTTTTGAAGAATAAAGGTGGTCATACCAAATATAGATTTTCATTAGAATTGTACAGAATCTGTTTTTATTTGTTTCTATTTCCATTTATGAATTTGCACATGTTGCACTAAATTGCTGCATCAATTTCACATTTTTCTAGCAAAACACAAATGTCAAAAAGAAAAAATTATACCTGGTGTCAAGCCCGCCTCCACGCTGCAACTAAAAAAACAAAACAAAACAAAGCAACAACAACAACAACAACAACAACAACAACAACAACAACAACAACAACAAAACAAATCATAATTAGGATAATGGATCCATCAAAAACACAACAATCAGACCTGTTTAGGTTTTTCTCATAGATGGTTGTTGGGGAAAAGAGTTCACAGTGTCTTCTCCATGACAAGACACAGTATTATAAATCGATGTCCCTGCAGTGGACTTGGTTCATGTTGTGGAGGAGGAAATTCCTTGGGAAATAGGAGCTGTTTGTTTAATGGATTGACCCCTAGTTTAATTCTAGACCACCCCTAGCTGTTTTGTCCACAGGTCCAAACCCATAAGTCAACAGGAAGTTATTCTGATGATTCAGTCATGCACCTCTCGGATGTCTTCAGTGTTTATGCTCTGGCCGATAATTGCAAGCGTTGATTTTGCACGTTGCCTCCCTTCCTGTCCTGTGCTTTGTCTGTGCTTAGCCAAAAGAAGGAAGTTTGTCCCAGAATCTTTTGAATAATAAGCAGAAAATGACACAATCCACTAAAACAATGTCTAAAGTGAGAAGCATCAAGAAAATATGACTAATGTCATACATGCTTTTCTGATCAGCTTACCATACTGTAATATCATTGTTACTCTCACTGCAAATTAAAGTAGAATAGCACAGGCTACTACATTAAGTAGTTAAGGACACAGAGGGGTTAGAAAATACTCCATCTTTATATTGTCCTGTTTCAGGCAAAAACCTTAAAATTTACATAAAGAGAAAACAAAAGGAATTTCTGTTTCTCCACTAGAATTATATTTCTGCTTCTGTGGAGGAATTTCTGAAACAGGGGGAGAACATTTTCATAAAATCTTACTGAACACATCAAAAATTTAAACTGGTACAGAGTTGGTGGCTAGATAAAAATATCCTGAGTGACAACAGAATTATTTGAACAGTCTGACATATATTAAGTATATTAACTGGTTTACATGAGTTACCACTATAGTTCAAAGAGGTACAACATCCCTTTAGCTCTTTTAGTCTTTCAGGCACATTGTCTCAGTCCAAAAACTTAGCAGCTGACTCTTAGGAAATTATTAAAACCAGTGGAAGTGTAATTCACGAACATGTTGGTAAATGAATCTGACCTAGTTTAACACAACATGACTGATGTCTAGGTGTGAATCACTAAAGCCAAGTCTGCATGAGCAATAGATAACCTATTAAGCATGATCTCCCTACTGGAAAAATGGAAACTGTTTTTCAGCTTGAACATTACAGGCATGACAGAGAGGTAATTCTTTCCTATCAGTGGTGCAAGTCACCAACTCTGAAATGGATTAAACATACTCACAAATGTCTTGTCCTCCACTATGACTGCATGTAGTTATAATGGCCTCGATATAAGCATTCAGACTCTAGATGTCTTTGATTCATTTGCAAAACAATTTTAAAATTGTTTGTGTCATAGAGTTTATATTTTTTGTGTCTGTAAAATAATGAATTCAGTGAAAGTGTAACTGGACTGAATGGAGTCATATGCTAATCATTAAATTGGGTTAGTTGTTCTTTCCTGTTCAAGTTCAAGGTTTTACTTTACTTTGTTCCTTGAATCTCACCTTTAAACCTTCAGTTTTGATGTTGTTTGGAACAAATACACAACTATCAGCACAGACCTCCAACAGTCCTGGCTTAGTTTCTTCCAGAGTAACTTGAAAGTATGCCTTTTCTGAATGGCTTGTCGGATAGTTGAATCACTTCAAAAACCACCTAATCCCACATCTTTCTGATATTGGAGGCAGCAATCACAAAATGATTTGTGTGAGTCACTGATTGTGCCACTCTTGTACACCTAAAAATGAATATAAAAAAAGAATATACTGTTATTCACATATTTAAAACAATGTTCTGTTTTAAATGTGTGGGTATGGTAACTGTGAAAACTTCTGATTTCCAAAAAGGATGGACAGCAGTCATTCATAGAGATGCACATGAAAGGTGACACACACAGAAAAAAAAAAGTTCAACCTTTTTTCCTGCCTCTGTACAGCTCACCAGCCACAGTATGAAGTGATGAAGGAAATTTACATGCACTCATCATGTGCATAAATGTCATTGTATAGACATAGACTCACTTAAATCTTTTAATATGTGGTGCTGAAGGTTCTACAATGTCTTTTAACTTGATAAGGTCAAGGCCTTTTAACTTCTCGTTAGTGATCATGATTGACTACAACTGGTAGTTTCCATTGAGATTTCCAGATTCCAAGATCATCAGTTCCAACAACTGTCCGTAAGTACAAGTTATTACGCTTGTGGACTGTCACCATCAAAATCATCATCTTTTGTCCTGTCTCCCTCTCCTCAACCCCAACTGGTCACGACAGATAGCTGCCCCTCCCTGAGCCTGGTTCTGCTGGAGGTTTCTTCCTGTTAAAAGGGAGTTTTTCCTTCCCACTGTCGCCAAATGCTTACTCATAGGGGGTTGTCTGATTGTTGGGGTTTTCTCTGTATTATTGTAGGGTCTTTACCATACAGTATAAGGCACCTTGAGGTGACTGTTGTTGTGATTTGGCGCTATATAAATAAAATTGAAATGAATTAGAACTATCACCAAACTGTCACCCTCAGATGAGAGGACATTGGTTAGGATGTTCAGGAACCACCAAGGCTCAAGCCTGCTATGAACTGGAAACTGCTGGATCACCAGTGTCACTGTCCGCAGTGAAGCGAAATTTACATCTCCATGGACCGAGAGGGTACCGACCAAGAAAGAAGCCCCTGCTCCAAAATCGACAACTTCAAGCTCGACTGAAATTTGCAGCTGCCCACCTGAACAAACCAAATGCCTTCTGGAGAAAAGTTTTATGGTCAGATGAGACAGAGATTGAGCTACTGTATTTGGCCACAATGACAAGAGGTATGTTTGGAAAAGTAAAGGTGAGGCTTTCAAACCTAAGAACACTGTACCAAGTGTCAAGCAGGGTGGTGGTAGCATCATGATCTAAGGCTGTTTTCCTGCCATTGGTACTGGTACAATGCACAAAGTGGATGGAATAATGAAGAAGAAGGACTACCTCCAAATTCTTCACTTCAATTCAACAGCTAGAAGCTTGAAATTTGAACACAACGTGGTGTTCCTACAGGACAATGATCCCAAACATACATCAAAACTGGTTTTGGAATGGATAAAGCAGGCTAATATTAAGCTTCTGGACTGTCCTTCACAAAGCCCCAACCTCAACTCTATTTAAAATTTGTGGACTATGTTAAATGCTGGGTTTGTCCCAACCAATTTAAATTAACTCTACCAATTAGAGTGGTGCCAAGTGCCAAGAAGAGTGGTCAAAATTGGTCAGAATTATGCCAGAAGCTTATTGATGGCTACCAAAAGTATCTGGTCGAGGTGCAATTCACTAAGGGACTTTTAACCAAATATTAATGGGGGTGTATGTATATATTTGAGTCTGTAAGTATATTTTTGACCCTGTGTGGATTATGTAAAATCATAAATACATTTAAACTAGTGCACCCAATTGTTGTTTTTAAAGTAATTTAAAGTCATTAAATCATCAAGATCATTCCACCCTGGAAAAAGAACTATTAAAAGAAACAATTAAAAGTCCAAAACTACCATGACATTCATGCCCATGATCAGTGTATGTAAACTTCTGACTACAACTGTAGCTTCAGTTTTAGAGATTTGAAGATGACTGGAGCCATTTCAATATCCAACAAGCAGTCCTCAGAGCATGTATGTTCAAAGAAATGTGTGTGTGTCTGTGTTGGAAGGTGCTTAGCCTGCTGGGATGATGAAGCTTATGCAGTCAAAGCTATATTCCCACAAAGCACTGCACTTCTACTGAGTCTTCAGAAACTTGTGAAGCAGAAAGCTTCAAGAGCTCCAATGTGTAAATGCCTTCAATTTAAGAGGCTTTGCATATAGAGGGTACTATTAAATTTGAGGGAAAAGTATTGTTATTTTATACTGACTGCTGTAAAGTTGATACATCTACAAAATTGTAATTTGGGAACTTGACAAATCATCCTGCAACATGTCAAGCTAACAAAACTTCTTGTCTTTGTTTTTGTAACTGGGTGCTTGCCCAGAAAATAAAATCCAATAAAAGATCAAGTATCAGCCACAACACTGCTCTGCTATTTCTGCTGAACAAGCCTTTCCGTGCTACCATGTGTTGAGGCTCCAGCAGGGTTTTTTGAGCATGAGCAAATATAAGGCTTAGTTTATTTCAGTCATTTAGGAAACATCCTGGAAAGAGGGGTGCAGTAAAAGTTCATTTATGTTCCTACAGACACACTAACATTAATGTACTCTCTCGGGCTAATTATTGGACCTTGAGGCAATTATGTGTAGTTTTTCCAGGGCCAAAAAGTAGTGCAATGTTGGGAGACAAACAAAACTTTAGCAAGAGTGAAAAGAACTTAATTCTAGTTTTCTGTTTTAAGGTTTTTACTGTTTATTTATATTTATACAAGTTTTACTCTGTATCTAAGTTGTGTATTGGTAAATGGTAAATGGACTGGTATGTATATAGTGCCTATCTATTCAATTTGAGCACTCAAAGCACTTTCTACTACAAGTCTCATTCACCCAATCACACACATTCATACAGCACTTTTATCTATGGCTAAGCACTTTATCTTACATTCACATGCACACTCCAATTACAGAACTATCATAAGCATTTTAAGGAGTTTCATGGGTACTCAAGTTTTAAAATGGTCAATTTGTTGTAAAATCCTTACTCTGTAAGGCACTATTTACAAGGGCACAAATAACTTCCCCATGTCAAGGGAACAAAAGCAGTACCATAACAGATACTACCACAGTGATAAGCTGTTCTACCATTAAGTTATAAAGTAAGGTACTTTATTTTCTGAGAGTGCTGAAGAGGGGTTCCCAGCCATTTAAACTCCATGAACCTGCAATTTCCAATGGCCATTCAAGAAAACAACACACAGGAGAAATAAGTAACTATTATTCTGGGCCGTCCTCCCTCTGATGGAAGGAGAATAGAAGCATCTCACTGAATTGTCCCCTAAATTTTGTGAAAGAAGCATCCTGTGCAACAAATTCATTCTAGTGGAGTATTATATGCACAACTCTGTGAAAGGATGCCCTATGTGTCTATCATACATACATGTATTAATATTTAATATTAAGTAACCTTTGCTAAATTTGTCTGTACAGATTCTTTCGATATTAATACAATTTAGCTTGTTGGCACAAAAGTTACACTATATCCATTAATGTAAAGTGTAATATACAAAGATGTATTAATTTAAAATGAATTAAAATGAAATAGAAAACAAATAATTTGTAGTTTAATAAACAGCAGTTGAGGTAAATGTACATTATGTTGCCCACTTTCTTGAATATGAGCACTCATGGAATCATTGTTTTGACATTTTAGCTCACTGAAGCTAAAATTATAAGGACACAGCAGGAAACCCTTTGGGTCCCAGCAAGATACATCAACACAGATTAAACCATCAGCCTGTTCTTATTGACAGTATTATGTAAGCACAAGACAATTAATGCCCTTTCTTCATGCTGATCCACTTTGATCACATGTTCCTCTGCTGTCTTAATTACTTTACAGGGTGTCTCTGCTGAGGTGGCGTGATTAGCACGTGAATATGCATGTGCTTGCGGCGTAATTAAAGTGCACAGAAATGCTGGCGTGGGATTGGTGAAGCAGTTGGATCATGAGAAAGGCCTCTCTGTTTGTTGGTCCACCAGGGCACAGAGACCTCACATTGTGTGTCAGGCCAGCGCTGGGTTACTGTATTGTCCATTGCTTTCCCACCTCCCTTTCACTCTCCTGCGTAGCCACGCACCAGAGAAGAGGAAGAAAGTGGCTTTTCATTCATAGCTAACTTGGAGCATGCACAGGAACTCAGTGAAGAGGGAAGTCAGTCAGCTGGCTACAACTGCCTTTTATGATCTTGAGCCATTTCCCAGCAACAAGCAACCTGCATGAATGCTACAGAATGACTCATTACCTCCAGCACCACCAGGAAACAATGAGCAGGGTGCAAAAGACCAATCAGAGAGCAATCATTAATAGCAGGTTTTATTGTTGTAGTGTAACTTTTCTTTGGTCAGACTTCAAGGTCCTCTGTGAGTTCAAAAGAACATTCACTACTGAGTCTCAGGGCATTCAGTGCAGAACATTTTGAAAAGCAAGCTTTCTTACTTACGTAAGAGGCCCATATGTTGTCTGGACTAAATGAAAAGTCTTTGCAAGCTGCATTTTATTTATTAACATTAGGAGACTTAATTCAATGTCCAGTTTGGTCATTAATTAGGCTTTTATTAGATATAATCAGATAAGTAAGTTTGATGACACTGTATCCAGCTCACCTTTACTATTCAAACAAGAACCTTGTAAAAGAGCTCTCAAATACAGTCCTGTGAAAAAAGTACACCCTTATTTCTTCCATAGGAATTAAGAGGGTAAGTAGCAGCAAGGTGCTGCTAATCAGATAGACTCAGTTAACAAATCATCAGCCAGTGTGAGCACCTCTAGTTTTGGCAGTTTGCTGGTCTGAAGCATTCAAGTGTTTGTTAACACAATGCCACAATCTTCCCAGGAGTGGACATCCCAACAAATTCACCCCAGGGTCTGACCGTGCAATGCTCAGAGAAACTACAGACAACCAGAGATCTACATCTCAGACTCTACAGGCTTCAGTGATCATGTTAAATGTTAAAGTTGATGACAGCACAATTAGAGAGACTGAACAAGTGTGGGCTGTTTGGAAGGGTTTCCAGGAGAAAGCCTCTTCTCTCTATAAAGAACACGGCAGCACGGCGTAGATTTGTAAAGTTGCATCTGAATAAACCAAAGACTTCCTGAACAATGTCCTTTGGACAGACAACATCAAAGTGGGGATGTTAGGCCATAATACACAGCGCCATGTTTGGTGCACACTAAATACAGCATATCAGCACAAACACCTCATACCAGCTGTCAAGCACCGTGGTGGAGGGGTGATGTGGAGGGGTGATGATTTGGTCACCTTATAGTCATTGAGTCAACCATGAACTCCTCTGTATACCAAAGCATTTTAAAGTCAAATGTGAGGCCATCTGTTTGACAGCTAAAGTTAAGCCGAAACTGGATCATGCAACAGGACAATGATACCAAGCACAGCAGCAAATCTACAACAGAATGGCTGAAAATGAAAAGAATGAAGGTGTTGCAATGGTCCAGTCAAAGTCCAGACCTCAACCTGACTGAAATGCTATGGTGGGACCTTAAGAGAGCTGTGCATAAACAAATGCCTGCAAACCTCAGTTAACTGAATAAAGGTTGTAAAGAAGCGTGGACCAAAATTCTTTAGTTAACCATAACTCTGAGAGCATCAGCAGTACTTACACAAAGGATATGCTTTTCATAAAAAAGCATCTGTCTCAAACAGAAAATGTTATCAACGTATAATTTAAAGTGAGCCACTCAATAATGTTGTCTGTGACAGTCACATTGGAATCAAATAAATAAAAGTTACACTGTTGTGCTGAGACAGTGATTATAAAATCAAACTAGTAAAGTTTATAACTCTGAGACTAACTCTATGACTGCTTTTTTTGGTAAATGTGAGTATTTCCAAATGACTAATTATTTTAATTTGTTTTTGTCATCATGTCAGATCATGTCAGCAGTCAAGATTGCCCTGCATCTGAGATAAAAAAAAAAAAATGATAGAAAAAAACCCCCTCTGAAATGACATCTGTGGAGGTGTCACCCGACTCCAAGTGTCCCATCTGTTTGGGCATATTCAGCAACATTTCTCTCCTGGACCGTTGCCTGAACAGGTTCTGTTTTCTGGAGTGTCCGCTATGTAAACAGTAGTTCACTGCAATTTATCACAGTGTAAAATTAGGCCAGTTCACACCTTGAATGACCCTTTTTGCATACATTTAACAGCTTAAAGTGATGTGAAAATCTTCAGATGGATATTTTTCATGTCACTTTGAAAGAAAGCATAGCCTACCATGACATGACTGGGCTGAGTAAAGGAATATATGATTATAATCACACCACATCATGGTAAGGCATCCATGGGAATGTATAAGTCTTAAGTGTTAATCACAGGAGGTTTAAATGTTCCAGAGACTTCACTGTCAGCTCCATTTTCCTTTGTATCCTTTCATCTCTGCTGCCCCTTACTCTATTTCACTCCCTTTTGTGTATACTATCACACCACCGGTTGCGCAACAGGTCTTGGCTAGAGGTCTGAGTTTTCTGTTGTTGTAGTGTAACAAGGAGCCCTGTGACGAAGTGTTTCGGCCAAATCTTTCCCTGCTCACTGAAACTGATGCTTCCCTCCTCCTCAACTCTCTGTACTCTCAAGTTGCTTTGTATGAAACATGTTAACCATTAAGCTGCCTGTTGAGCTGGCCGAAAAAAAATAACTCAGCTTAGTTTAGAATATTAAGCCAGAGCTGTAACAATCTGTCCTGTTCTCCCTTCTTTGTACTTTTTATTCTGTAAGAAAAATGCAATCTATGGACGTGTGCTTAGCAGGACATAAGTGAAAGAACTGAGTTTCTACTATACAAAACTTTGGCTTGGAAAAGGAAAATCTCAGTGAACATGAATTTGAAGGGGGAGATTAAATTACACTGTCAGGAATTGTGTTTTCAATAAATACACGTCTGAGTTTCTAAAGGTCAGCTGGAGAAAGAGTGAAAGGGTAGGAGACTCTTATTTTTATTTCTCAGATACAGTTTAATGACTTTACTGAGATGGTTTGTGACCATCTTCAAGTGCATGCTTTTGGAAGTCAACACTTCCTACTAGAAGTACTGCTTTGCTTTTTTTGAACTCCATCTGTGCCAAGATTATCTTATTATTTTCTCCACATGATCTCGATGTGCTAATTTAATTTAGCTTCAGAGCTTTAGATTTAGCTCTGTTCCCATTTGAAGTCACTGTCAATCAAAGCAAGCCATGGTGAATAACAAACAAAGGCATTACCTCCCTTTAAACGAACATCTCTGAATCACATCGTCAGTGTTAATGCACTTGGTTGATTATAGAATAACCAGTTCATGCGACCATATTAAAAACTGCACATTTACAAAGAAATCGTGAAGGCTTTGAAGCTGCAGAATTAAAAGAGTCTGCGCTGAACCAGAAATAATCTCCCCTGTGATTAAAACAAAAGGAGTTTTGGAGGACAACATAGTTATAGAGTGACAATGTTACGTTACATGCGAGGGCACATAGACAAAGTGTGACTATGAGGTTTTCAGTGCTGTCTCCAGACACTGGAACTAAATTATAAAGCAACTGCACAACTGCACAGGTGATGCGGTTGCTTTATATATGAACTCCTTTGAATGTAAGAGACAGAAAGAAAGAAAAAAAAAGCAAAAGCAAACATATGTGTTCTGCTTTCCAAAAGAAATGACTTTTATGAGGAACACAAACAACTGGAAGGTATAGAAAAATTTTAGTAATCAGCACCTAAAGTCCTTACAGTCTATAAATGATCCATATTGACTTTCCAAAGGTCTCCAGAGATTCTGGAGCATTGTGTGTGGCATCTATATTTGTAACCTCGCAGCCAAAGCTCCGTCATAGCAAAGAATATCAGTTATACTTTTAAGAATCTCAAAAAGCCAGAGTTATCTGACTAAAACACACTAAATTTCTGTCTGTTTGCCTGCAAACTCCTCCTACATGATCAGGAGTTTAACTACCAAAAGCAGCACATAGGTACATCTTAGACCCCTGAAGGTTCTCATCTATATCAGATATTATGATGTCATTGTGCTGCCTAGCAACCACCTACAAACGAGCTAAAAACCACAGACCAAATATACTGTAGCATGGGCATGTACTAGTACTATAAATCTTTATCACAGCTTTTTTTTATTGCATAGTCAAAAGAGTTACACATGAGCATAGTTATGCTATTGCTGATTAAATGTGAGCAGAGATTTACACCAAATGAATGGCTGCCATCTGTTATACAGTGTTGTATGTGGTACATTTGCCTTATACAAATTTGCTTTGTTTTTTGTCCTTCCTAGTCTAGTCTGGTTGTTCCAGTCTAAAAACTAGTGGCTTTTTGGTTGCTTCTGCTTTTGCACTTGACGAAATCAAGTGCAAAAAACATGGATGTATTTCTATAAATACATCAGATCAGTAATGCACTGTTGTAACACTGAGTTGCTCACTTTGTCAGTGTCTGTTTGCTTCTACTCAGCATATTCAATTCCTTGGCCCATTTTTACTTCTCCATCTGAATCAGCGGAACATGTTGCAATTGTGCAGTTTTTTTTAAACTAATGATGTCTGTTGAACCAAACAAAATAGCAAACAGGACACAGGAAAATGCTGAGGGAAGAGGAACACTTCCAGTCTAACTTTTCTTTTGTTTGTTTTTTATTAATCTGAAACAACAAAATGTTTAATTCAGGATTATGTGAGTGGAAATCCTTTGTCTTTGCATTCCCAATATTCCAACTGCTATTATATAAATCATTTCTTTCTTCTTTCTCTTCAGAAAAACAAAACAAAAAAACATTTTTTTGTTTTAAAATAAATCAATTGTAAATGACAAGTAATGATTAAGGGAATCATTTATCATAAATTCCAAATGATTTTTAATGAAACATCTACTGAATGTGACCATTTTTAGCAACCATCACTCCTGTATTCCAGTTGCACATTGTGCCATCTAGTACGATTTTATCATGTTAAAAATCTAATTGAGCAATTGAAAAGGGACTTTTTCAGTTATGTTAACCCAGCTAAAAGTTGCTGTACTGATTAAACAAGAAATAACTTTCAGAGATGGTGTGCATTTGATTCTGATCACGAAATGGAAAGAAATTAAACTTTCCAGGAATTACCACTTCATTGAACAGTGTGTACTACTCTCTTCATAGAACACAACAAACTGACTCTAACCAGAATAGAAAGTAAAGTGGGAGGTGCTGCGCAGATCTGAGAACAAGATGTCACTGTCTAGTTAGAGAAACAAATGCTCTGCAGCTTCTCAAATATTAGCTTAAATAATGGTCACAGCAACACACCAGTGACAATTTTGCTTTCTTTGCAGAGGTGCAAAGAAAAAGACATATTTAAGACTGGTCAGTAAAAGGAAATTATTATAACTGACAAAAGAAGTCAGACATCGACAGACAGAGATTGGGGAGAAGTTTGATGTCACAGTTTGATGCATTTGTCTGAAAGAGAAGATTTGTGAGACAAAAGAAAAAAAATTGAAAACATGCTGGAAAGGGTGCCTGACAGCATCACAAAAGCGTGTTAGAGAAAATTTGATGATTTGGGGAATCTCTGGTAAAGTTGGAGATTTGAAAATGATGAAAGAAAGCTTATTACTCCCATTTTACCCCATACCCTTCAGATGCTCAATAACTGAAGCCAGTTTCTTCCAATAACAGGACAATGACCCAAAACACAGGCCTAAACCATGCAAGAACTATTCAGTCACCTAGACTGTCTATGCTGGATAATATAGGATCCCAAGGAGCAGCTTGACACTATGGTAAGTAGCAAGTGACCAGTCCAACCTCCGGGCAGCACTTTAGGCAGCAAGGGGTCAAATGTGTGCACCGTACTCAACATATTGACAAGTAGGATGCCAAAAGGGTTGCAAGGCTGCAATTGCAGCAATGGCAAAATTATTGGACTACAGCAAAGTCTGAAGGACAAAATGATTATTTTTGTGCTTCTTACCCTCATAGACACAATTTCGTGTAACTATTTTCCTCCCTGAATCTCTGTAAAAGAAGTTGTAGAGTTAGCATGGCTCATAAAGTCACAACAGCCACATTAATGGCAAATACAGCAGGTTGAAGAAAGTGAAATCATTCTGTAAGGCTCGCTTTAAATTAATCATATATATCTTTTTGAGTAATGTTTAAATTCATTTATTAAAACATTAGATCTCATTTGCTTAATCAGTAGAAAAACCAGAGCTGTGTGTTGCACTAATTGGCTGAGTGCAATGATAACTTGGAGTCTCCAGAGTTTGCCTTTCAGCATCACTGTGAGAACAAAACCTCAGGAAGGAGTCTTATTAATGAAAGAGTCTTGTCTTAAAAGCAAATGGAACAAAGTCTCAGTCAAGTTGTAACAAAACTGTTACCATGAGGAAAATAAAAGAAGCTTAAAAAAAGTGTTTCAGCCTTCATGTGGCTGCAAACTCCCCTGATATCCTCACTTTCAATGTGTTTGGGCTACCAGTACATAAAGATAAAAGAAGCACTAAGATGGATGTTGAGTGTCAGGAGGTAGGAAGTAGACAAAGATAGACATGTAGAGGAACAGGAATGACAATAAATACAACTTCCTGCTTTATCTTTAGCCTGAAGAACAAAAAAATGACGCATGATAATCACATTAGCATCCAGGCCCTTTGCTGTGTCTCATCCGGTGCTCCTACAGGGCAATGGGAAGCGAACGGTAACCCACTGACCTGACCTGTGCACATGCTGAGGTTATTTTAGAAGTCCAGGAAAAGGATGAGTGACCAACGCCCAGATGCAGTGTTTCACTGAACTGCAGCTGTGAATCCTTTTCCAATCACCAGCTACGAACAGAAACAACACCCCAGACAAAAGGTTTGGGTCAGCAATATATTACATAAAAGAAGGATTTAAAATCTGCATACTGTATGGTTCCACTTAAAGCAGAATTAATTGATTATTTCAGCCTCTTGGGGGCAAAACTAACCAATGTTATCACTCGTTGCGTCTTGTTTCTGGTCACTTTATGACTGTAGGTCTGTTACTCGTGCTCCCTCATGGAAAAATACAGAGCTGATACACTATATGTGGACCTATTATGCTCAGTAGTGGGAAAACTTGCATGTTTAATCTTTTTTGAACAAATCATGCATGTGAGATATAAAAGAAATCATCTGTGTAAGAGTTTTTTTTTCTTTCTTTTTTTCAACTTACAACAACTTCTAGGAAAATAATGACTTCATTCTCTATCATGCCAACATGTCTCTGACTGGAACAGATTCACTGTACAGCTGGTTTATCAGAAGAAGCAGTGGTCTGCTACAGTCGGAATGCAGTGAAACAGAACCATAGCTATAAAGCCACAGGCCTTAAAATCAAAACAGTAAAATTAAAAAATACCAAAAATGTACTTTATATTTGGGAAAATCATGGAAACAAACAGGTCGAACACAAAAAAAAGTAAAAAAACAAATGTTATGACATGCTGCATCTAAAATAGACTGCAGACTTTGAATTAGATTTAACTTGTAGCTACAGATGGTGGTGCAGTGGTTTGCATTGTCGCCTCACAGCAAGAAGGTGCTCGGTTTGAATCCACCATCCTGCAACAGACTGTCATGCACCCTGTCTTTCGCCCTATGACAGCTGGGATAGGGTTCACCCCCCCCCTCCCGGCCTGTGTTTGTCACTGGATATGCCGCCTCGTCACAAGCCACTCTGCTATGTGTATCTCAGTGGGAGTGCTGGGGGAGTTATTTGACTGTAGGCCTCTCTTGTTACAAAACATGCACTGCAGCTGAACAACCTTACTGATTCTAAATGTCACAGAAACTGCAGGAGATGCTGACTCTCTCATATGCAGCATGTTCTTCCAGTTTTTAATCACAGTTCACCAGCTTTGTAAACAAAGTCTTGAACATGGGTGATCTGCACAGCAGCCCAAACTTTTAATGAAACGAAGGTGGACTCCTAAGAGGCTATGTTAAAGTTAGTCAATAACTTCAGCAGTGTTATTAAAGAGCAACAATGCAATGCCACATCTCTAAAACCTCATAGAAAATAACAAAATACAAAAGCAGTGTAGGATAATAGACAGTTATTGTGTGTACCATCACACTCACTGGATACTTTATTAGGTACACCTGTTCAACTCCTTGTTAATGCATAGCCATAGTCTAATCAGCCAATCACATGGCAGCAACTCAGTGCATTTAGGCATGTAGACATGATCAAGACTACCTGCTGAAGTGCAAGCTAAGCATCAGAAAAGGGAATAAAGGTGATTTAAGTGACTTTGAAGGTGGCATGGTTGTTGGCGTATACTGAGTATTTCAGAAACTGCTGATTTACTGGGATTTTCCCGCACATCTCTATGGTTTACAGAGAATGGTCTGAAAAAGAGAAAATATCCAGTGAGCAGCTGGGTGAAAATCCCTTCTTGATGCCAGAGGTCAAAGGTGAGTGGTCAGACTGCTTTAAGCTGACCATGTCCATCCCTTTATGATCACAGTTTACCCATCTTCTGATGGCTGCTTCCAGCAGGATAACACTCCATGTCCCAAAGCTAAAATCATCTTAAACTGGTTTCTTAAACATGACAGTGAGTTCACTGTATTAAAATGGCCTCTACAGTCACCAGACCTAAATCTAATAGAGCACCTTTGGGATGTAGTGGTACAGGTCAGGTGAGTGTATGTCACTATAGTATAGTTAAAAAAGCTTACTAAACACACTGTTCTCATTCTATCATAGTTAAAATGTATTCATCCATCTGCTCATTTAGGTTCAGTTTAGCTCCAGACATCCTTAATGACAGTTGGTGTGACAGGATTTATTTGTTGTTGTGAAGTACATTATATTGCCAAAAGTATTCACTCACCCATTGAATTCAGGTGTTTCAATCACTTCCATGGCCACAGGTGTATAAAATCAAGCACCTAGGCATGCAGACTGCTTCTACCAATATTTGTGAAAGAATGAGTCGCTCTCAGGAGCTCAGTGAATTCCAGTGTGGTACCGTGATAGGATGCCACCTGTGCAACAAGTCCTGTCGTGAAATTTCCTCGCTACTAAATATTCCACAGTCAACTGTTAGTAGTATTAAAACAAAGTTGAAGCGATTGAGAACTTCAGCAACTCAAGTAGGCCATGTAAAATCACAGAGTGGGGTCAGTGGATGCTGAGGCACATAGTGTGCAGAGGTCGCCAACTTTCTGCAGAGTCAATAGCTACAGACCTCCAAACTTCATGTGGCCTTCAGGTTAGCTCAAGAACAGTGCGTAGCGAACTTCATGGAATGGGTTACCATGGCTGAGCAGCTGCATCCAAGCCTTACATCACCAAGCACAATGCAAAGTGTCAGATGCAGTGGTGTAAAGCACACCGCCACTTCAGTGGAGACGTGTTCTCTGGAGTGACAAATCCCGCTTCTCCATCTGGCAATCCGATGGACGAGTCTCGGTTTGCGGTTGCCAGGAGAACGGTACTTGTCTGACTGCATTGTGCCAAGTGTAAAGTTTGGTGGAGGGGGGATTATGGTGTGGGGTTGTTTTTCAGGAGTTGGGCTCAGCCCATTAGTTCCAGTGAAAGGAACTCTTAATGCTTCAGCATACCAAGACATTTTGGACAATTTCATGCTCCCAACTTTGTGGGAACAGTTTGCGGATGGCCCCTTCCTGTTCCAACATAACTGCACACCAGTGCACAAAGCAAGGTCCATAAAGACATGGATGAGCAAATTTGGTGTGGAAGAACTTGACTGGCCTGCACAGAGTCCTGACCTCAACCCGACAGAACACCTTTGGGATGAATTAGAGCAGAAACTGTGAACCAGGCCTTCTCGTCCAACATCAGTGTCTGACCTCACAAATGTGCTTCTGGAAGAATGGTCAAAAATTCCCATAAACACACTCCTAAACCTTATG
>VUQS01033674.1:2654-35979 GCA_015108495.1 Heterochromis multidens
TTGCATCATAAAAAAAAAAAAAAAAAAAAAAAAATTAAGGTGACGCTTGATCGTCACAGTAGGCCCAATAACATAGAGTCAGTTAAACTTCAGGGATTTCAGTCTGTCCACTGAGGAAGCATAAACCAGTGTGGTCCATTTCACCAGTTTTGGTGCAAATGTGACAACAGGTGCACTAGAGAGGCAACAACAAGACAACTCCCAACAAGGGAATGGTTGTGCAGTTGGTGGCCACAGACCATTGCTCTCTCATCATCCCTCCTGACTGTTTTATTTTTTTCTGTAAGGCTCTGGCAGATCTTCACCTGATTCTCCTCACACAAAGGAGCAGTTACCAGTCCTGCTTTTGAGCTGATGCCCTTATGACTCTGTCCAGCTCTCCTCATGTAACAGCCTGTCTCCTGGTATGTCCTCCACACTCTTGAGACACAGCAAACCTTCTTGTGATGGCACATATGGATGTGCCATCCCGGAGGAGCTGGGCTACATGTGCAACCTGAATGAGCTGTAGGCACTGTGTCATGCTGACAAGGACATTAACAAAAAGCAAAACTAGAGTAAAATCAGTCAGGAGGGATAAGAAGAGAGAGGATGGTCTGGCATTCCCTTTGTGGGGGGTTGTCTTGTTACCTCTCGAGTGCACCTGCTGTCACTTGCACCAAAGCAGATAAAATAGATTCACAATTGTTTATGTTTCCTAAGTGATTGATATCCCTAAAGTTTAACTGACTTTGTGTCATACTGTAATGATCAAGTGTCCCTTTAATTTTTTTGAGCACTGTATATTTAGCCATACTTGAGAGGGAGTTTTAAACTGTACTGTGGATCTTCACAAAGGAAAATAGCAATGCACTGGCCAGCTGGAGAAAGGTGAAGTGGATTATCTGGTGCTGTTGATGAACACAAATGCAGTAATCAATCCTTGAATGAATTAACTAGCTTAGTAGGCCTACAAACTTTGATCACATTTAAAATAGAAGGGAGCAATAAGAACCCTATTCTTCTTCAAGTCAATTCAGTTCAGTTTTATTTATATAGCACCAAATCACAGCACACAGCAACATATTGTAAGGTAAAGACCCTACAATAATAGAAATTGCTTCGAGAAATTTGTAATTTTTCTGCTTTAAAAAAAAATAGTACCTTATTATACACTCTACATTATTTGGTAGCATGAAACAGGGACACTGCAGGGATCATTTGGGTTTGTTTCTCACTGGCTTCTGGAAAGTGCTTGGAGCTGATATAAAGTGAAAGTAGCAGGCACCGGGGCTGACTGTGATAGGCTGAGACACCTGTCAATCAAATCTCAAACCGTTCTCAACTATTCCGCAGCTTAGGTACTGCGCATTGTTTTAAGAATATTGATTTTTTTTTTTTGTTTGGCTTTTGCTGAATTGAGCCGCATACAGTTAGCAACCACTTCTGTGGAGGAGACCAAACCAGAGCTAAAAGACTTGAATATTGTGCTTAGTCTCATCAGTGGAAAACTCCATTGGGATTATAATGTCGCTGCGCTGTTCACTATCATAGATGAGATACGGAGATGTGTGTCAGTATCCTCTAAACTAGATCACTCAATCTTTAATATTGATTAATGATTGTTTTATTATTGAAAATTAGTGCTATAATTGGCCTGTTTCGCACTATGAAGGAAAACAAAATTGTTGTTAATAAAATCAGTGATGGCTCTGGTCTATTTGATTCAAGTAGTCATGACAATGTGACAGTGAGCCGGCATGCATAGTACCAAGGACATGTACTCAAACACATCTCTGATGCAGTGATTTTGTGTGTGTGTGTGTGTGTGTGATGCTTTTTCCTGCAGTGCAGTGACAAAGGAAATGAAGAAGCAGCACAGCTGGGAAGAAAAACATGGACACGGGTGAATAGGTAAAGGAAGGAACTGCTGCACACACTTTCTTTCCTCATGCACACTTTATTATTAGCTGGTTTCATTTCTGGACATTCTTTAAAATTCTTTGTAAAGAAGCAGACGATGAGATCTGTTCTGAGGCAGGTTTGCCGTGATTACCCTTTGGTTTTCTGGCATTTTTAAATTTATTTTTATTTTATTTTATATACTTTTTTGCTTACAGTATGCGCAAAATCCAGTCTGTAAGTGCAGCCACACTGCACACTCCCAGCCGTTTAACAGGTGGGAGTGAAGTGGTGGGCGTGGCACTGGTACATGCGCAAAAGCTGTCAAAAAAAAAAAAATACCAAACGCAATCCAATTGAATTTTTCTCCACAGCATTTGTGTAAAGAGTGTGAATTCAAACCACTTCTTTTAAAAATAGTGTTAAAAACATTCATTTCTTTGGGCAATATTTTTTTGTACCACCAGATGGCACACACGCATAGAGATCGCCATGGCTGTTTTATCACAACATGAAAATATGTATTGCCAGATCTGGAATAATGTAGTTTAGCCATTTGGGCCTTTGCATGAATCAAATGACTGTGGTTTCAGGAAGAAATCTCCGTCTGTTGGTCATTCTGCAAGCAGAGCTGAAGTCTGCTGCTTTGGGCTTGTTTTTGCCTGTCAGGATTACTTACATCTGGCAACCCCGCTCCAAAAACTTTCACTTTAAGAAGGCGCGTCTAGGCTGCGGTGTAGTGTGTTTATTACGATCCTTAAAGTGGCACATGGAAACCGTAGCTGATTTCTGCATGGCACGACAATTTACATCTACAGGTTTCGTCCAGTGTGAGGAAATGCTTTGACGAAACCGATCCACGGAGCATGTTCCTGTAACCTGTCTTATTTTTTATTTATTTAATTTTGAATCCGCGGCGGCTACGGCACCCACGGCGTATGCGGCAGCGTGAACTCCTCACCAAGGCGCACAGCGAGCCGAAGGAAAGAATCAGGAGATTCAAACGAACGGACGGGGGTTGGATTGGGGAGGTGGAGGTGGAGGTGGAGGTGAAGGTGAAGGTGGGCTCGCGAACAAACGAGACATGAAATGGTCACTAGTCAGCCGTCAAAGGTGAAGCACACTGGGGCTTGAATGAAATGGAGGCACCGCCAGGGACGAGCTGCTGTGAGCCCACCTTGGCCAAACAGGACTAAACAGGACTCACGTGAAAGTGATTGGGATGGCAGCATCCAGCAACTCAAGCCTCTCAGGTTCATCTTTGTCTTCTGGTAAGAGTTCAAAACACCCAACGAAACAGATACCGAGGCTTTGCACTAAATAATAATAAGAATAATAGGATGACATTTCCTTTTGATAAGTTTATCATGCTTTCGTTTGGCTTGAATCAAACTTTTCCCCCCATTGTATTGTATAAAACCAACATAGTAAACACATGCACCATCTTCATATTTATTAATCTGTCTCAAAGATGCCTTTCACTAAAGTATCTTGAGGTGGCAGATGTAATGATGTAGAAAAACACCATCAATTCTAACTGGTTGCAGCTGTGGATGTATTGGAGTGAAAGGAAAGCCCTTCATGTGCGCAAAGATTATAAGGTCGTGAGATGCAGTCAATGTGACGCTTGATTTTGGATGTTATCCTTACATTGCAAGTCATTTCCATAATTCCACTATTGACTTTCCACTTGGCTGTCTACTCTGATTATCTTTGGCCCCTGTAGTCTACCATTTTCCAAAATGCAACACCAGGCTGAGGTGTTTTCTGACATTGTTTAAAAAAAAAAAAAAAATTATATGCTATGGTTGAGTGGTATAATACAGCTCACACTGCTTCAGTTTGCACAAAACACCAGCCAAATCCCTTTTGCATAAACTAAGGTATAGCTCAGTGATTAGCACATATTATATATTTGGTAAAGTGTCATTTTCTGTGGTTTAGTTTTCACAGAAGGAGAAGCAGAATGTTTGTTAGCAGCTGTTCAAATAAACCCTGAAAATACAGTAGGAGCAGCAGAATGCTTTCTCTGCGCATGGCCCATTCTGTGTTGATAAAGAGTGTTGCTCATGTTTGCCAGGGTATAAAGTACAAACTCCACTATCACAGCACTGTTTGATGTGGAAGCCCCACCAACAACCAGAGGCGAAGAGTGTGTGACAAGGGGTGAGGCTGTTTATAACACTGAGGCTCTGCATGTGTGGTTTATGTTTGGACTATAAAAATGTGCAAGAAACACCTCCAAAAAAAGTCAAATTCAGCATTGCTTGGATGGAATTTATTTAATTTATGGCAGGACGAGGACATTCCATAAAGTGTTTGTTTTACTTTCTCACTGTCTCTGCATCCTGACCACACCACGCCACACAGCAGCGTCACATTTCCCAAGGTACTGCCCAGTGGGAGGGACAGGCAGTCGTTTCCAAGCTGATATAGCCCTGGGTAACCACAGGCTTCACAAAGTATTATCTCATGTGTGGGTTTCAGAAAGAAGTGGATTTACTGTTTGACCACTGCTGCTTTAAGAGGAAAGTCTCTTCTTTCTGTGGCGTTGGAGGGTTGTCATTACTGTTGGGCTCTCAATATAATTATCAGAGGTTACAAGCTGCACTATTGCCAGGGATGGAGTGGTTGTCACAAGGGTATTATTATTTTCATGCAGAGCTCTTTGGCAGCCAGATACAACATTTGAATAATCTTGTCTATGAGGCATATGACTGAAAAACGAATCTCTGTTCAATTCCAGCTCCATATTAGGTCTTCTTTTCTTGCTGCAAACAAAGTGCTCTGGCATAGTGTTTTTTCTTAGCTGTTATTTGGCAAAGTCCATCATATTTGTGGGTATGAACAATCAAAGTGTAACTGATGGCAGATTTTTGTGTAAGGAGGATTTTAAATAAAAGAAAAAAGGTAACTAGGTTGATTTATTTCTGTACTTTCTGCAAAATATCTAAAAAAAAAAAAGTATATTAGATTGTATGCAAATCACCAAACTATATGTTATACACATTTTTGAACTTAATCCTTAATACACAGCTGAAAGATAATAGATATAGCCTGTATTCTTTTTAAGTTAATTATAGCAGCAGACAACCAGAAGGATTGCAGCATGATTGCAGCATTTATGTTGCAATCTCATCTCATCCTTTCCCTGGAAACATATCTTCTGGCTTTCTGTCTAAATCGGGGAGATTCCTACACATTCTTGGCGTGGTTAGGCATGGAAGCATGCAAGTGTACCAGCAGCACACCATTTGGCAGACTGCTTCAGGAAATTAAGCTTTAACATTTTTTTGAGAGGGCTACAGCATGAAAGTATGCCTTCAGATCCAGCCTTAAATGATTAAATTGGTCAGGGAGGCAGACATATCGCCATGCATTACAGAGAGGCTGTCTGTTCAACACGATCCTGGATGTGTTTTTTACAAGTGCTTTAGTTCACCTCAAAATATGTTCATTACTTCTTTCTTTTTTTTTGTTCTTTTCAGTGTGAATCTTGCAGGACTAGATTTGTGTCATGTCTTACAGAAATTACCTGCATGTTTTATGGCATCAGTGAGGAGCCAAGTTTGTCCCACTAGCATTCCCATTCTCCACAGCAGATTCAAAGAAATGCCAGAATCAGGTTACCAAATTATATTTTTCCCTGTTTAAACTCGCCTACAGTTCTTTTTAACAGCCGGCTTTCCCTAAGGGTGTCTATGCCAGCAGCACACAAACACACTCCACAGAGAGAGAGAGAGACACTCTCCTACCTGTCACATGTTATTTGGTCAGCTAAGACTGTGTTGAGATACTTGTTTTGGATCACTGTAACACACAGATGGTCTCCCTGCTGCAGCTCTGATGTATCCCACTGACATGCTTGTGTATGCAAGTATTTGTGTGAGGTATGCACACTTGGAGATCTTCTCCAGAATGTGTTGTTTCTTAATCCCACTTATGCGTGTGGATAAATCTCAAACCTGTAACTAAAACTTCAAAGTATTTTTTCCCCCAGGTGATCAGCAATGAAATTATTTTTCACAATCACCTTTTGTCAAGTTTATGAAATCATAAACATGACAATTCATATTCAGATCATACATGGCCATATTTACAGTCCCAGAGGTCTTTACAAAGCAATATGAACAAGGAATGGATTCCTGTACTTTTCAGCTTTAGACAGTTAAAATGAGGAAAATGTGATGGTATTTGAAAATGTAGAATATATTTGAAGGATTTGAAATGAAGGACTCCTCCTGCCAGAACAAGACCTTGAAAGGTTTGAACATAATCTAAAAGCAGTTGCGTACTGTTGGTCCATAATTTGCTGGACAAAGACGCAATTTTTGTAGTCTTGCCTCTGTACACCAACACAGGGTATTTTAATCAAACAATCAAGATGTGATTGAAGTGCAGACCTTCAGGGGTTTTACAAAAGTATAAATACACAGTCCCCCATTTTCAGAGGCTCAAAAGTAATTGGACAGTTGATTGACAAGCATTTTCATGGCCAGGTGAGGACTGTTCCCTTGTTATTTCATGGAACTTGTTGTTTCAAAGTGTTGAATTTGTGTTTTATAGCTTTTCACTGTAATTTTAAATGTGAGGTACAAAGGGATGACAGTGCAAGTGAGAGAGGCCATCATTAGGCTGAAAAACTAAAACAAACCTATCGGAAAGATATCAAAAACCTTAGAAGTGGCCAAATCAACAATATGGTACAGCTAGACCAGCTTAGCAACACCAAAAGGCCTAAAAGACCACAGAAGGCAACTAAAGTGCATGATGACAGAATTATTTCCATGGTTAAGAAAAACAACTTCATAACATTTAATCAAGTCAAGAACTCTCTTGGGGAGGCAGAAGTACCATTCTATTTTTTATTTTTATTTTTATTTTTTTCCTTTGTAAAGCGTCCTTGGGTTTCTTGAAAGGCACTATACAAATCTAAGTTATTATTATGATTATGATTATTATGATTGTTATTATTATTATCAAAGTCTATGATCAAGAGACACCTTCCTGAATGGAAATATGGAGGGTATACAAAAAGGTGCAAACCACTGGTTACACACAAGAACAAGAAGGCCAGATTAGACTTTGCCAGAAAACATCTAAAAGAGCCTGCACAGGCCTGGAAAAAAAAAAAATCTTTGGACAGAAATAACAAAAATGAATGTGTACCAGAATGATGGGAGAAGGAGAGAAACTCCTCATGATCTGAAGCATACCACATCGTCTATCAAACATGGTGGAGGCAGTATTATGGCATGGGCATGTGTGGCTGCCAGTGGAAGTAGGTCACTAATATTTATTGATGATGTGACTGCTGATAGAACTAGCAGGATGGATTGTGAAGTGTACAGGGCCATACTCTCTGCTCAGATTCAGCCAAATGCTGCAACACTGATCGGCAGCACATCACAGTGCAAATGGATAATGACCCAAAGCATTCTGCAAAAGTAACCCAAGAGTTTCTTAAGGTAGAGAAATGGGATATTCTTCAATGACCAAGTCAGTCACCTAATATCAACCCAACAGAGCATGCTTTTCAATTACTGAAGACAAATTTGAAAGTAGAAAGATCCACAAACAAGCAGTATCTGAAGATGGCTGCAGTAAAGACCTAGCAGAGCATCTCAAGGGAGGAAACACAGCATTTGGTGATGTCCATGGGTTCTAGACTTCAGGCAGTCATTGACTGCAAAGGATTTTTGTTCAAGTGATTAAAAACAATCCTTCTATTTAAAATTATTTTAATTTGTCCAGTTACATTTGAGCCTCTGAAAAATAGGGGACGATGAATAAAAATGACAGTAATTCTTAAACAGTTTATGAAAACATTTTGTAAAACCCCTTGAATTAAAGCTGGAAGTCTGCACTTCAATCACATATTAATTCCTTGATTTAAAATCCACTGTGTTGGTGTCTAACAAATTTTGGACCTGACTGTAAGTATGATGTATGACGCTAAAAGCACTGCACATGACTGTAGAGGTGACTGTGACCAAAAAAAAATCTGATTTCAAGACATGTGCATGTATGATACGGTGACAGCTGTCCCAGTTGCCAGTGAAATTATGGGCTCCATATTACTTCCGCAGATACGCCCCTAGAAATGCAGTATTACATTGCCTGCTGTGAAACATCCCATCAGATGGTCAGGTATTGGTCTCATTTCTGCTTGTAATTGCTTTTTTTGTGTCACCTTCACTATTGACAGCAGCAATGAGGATTCTGCACAGAAATCCTCTCTTAAAATGCTCAAAAGTTGCTGTTGTCAGCCATGCGTTCAGTACTCTTCAACACAAGTCATTGTTTTATGTGCTGAAGCGGAATATTTTTTGCATGTGCACAGACTGTAGAGCGGACGTTATCTCAGGGGATAAAAGTCTTAGCTTGATCTTTATTCATCACAAATTCTCTTTGTCATCGAAGCAAACACCCGCCGGAAATTATTTTATTGAATGCTTCTGACTTGGTGAGTAATGGAGGGCAACGCAATTAATAGCTGTTTCTTCGGGGGGGAAGAACCCTCTGGCCGCTCCAGAATTTTAAAATTCTCCCTGATCATCTTCAGACAGACACCACACAAACTCTGAGCCACTTAAAAATTCTTTTTGATGTTATTTGGGTGTTTATGTGCATGTGTGAGCTTGTGTATGCACATCTATCTATCTATCTATCTATCTATCTATCTATCTATCTATCTATCTATCTATCTATCTATATCTATCTATCTATCTATATATATCTATCTATCTATATATCTATATATATCTATCTATCTATATATCTATATATATCTATCTATCTATATATCTATATATATCTATCTATCTATATATCTATATATATCTATATATATCTATATATATATATATATATATAAATGTGTGTGTGTTTGAGTGAGTGGGTAGGTATTTGCACATATGTGTATATTTGTGCAAGTGTGTGCCAGTGTTTGCATCTGAATCAGCACTTAAGAGCTCCCTTTTTTGCAGCCAAAACTGCTGCAGAATTCCAGGCCGAAATGCCATTCGTCATTATTAAGAATTAGATTGAAAAGAGAATATTTGGCAGCCCACCAGATGAAATCACATTCTTTAAATAAGCCGCAGTGGAATAAATCTTTCAAGCTGTTGCCAGTGCAGTACACAGTGACAAAGCGTCAGTGTTGGAACAATACATTTTCCAAGGCAGCTTAGCCACACATCAGCAAATGGAGCCTGAAGGCTATTTGGTTGTATTTGAAGGCAGATGCTCTGAGAAGGGCTTGAGCAACAAAATTTATCGTGGTCTGGTTTGTTTGCTTTTCTTTTTGGCATTTACATATTTATTCAGCTGCTAATTGCATGCACCTGTCTTGTTTGTGCTCTGTAATAAACCAAGCTCTTTGCACAGTAACTGTGCTATTATGATAAGGTGCAACGATGAGCTTTTTATTTTATTTGAAAATGATGCACCCAGCCTCCAGTCAAACTCCTGCTGCTACTGCTGCTTGCACAGAAAACAGCATGAAGGAAACACTCTGACTGCCTGCTCTTCAAGTGCTGTCAGATGAAAATAAAACAGGAATATAAAGATGTTAGTGAAACAGTTTTTACACGGATACGGTTCATATGATTAATGACTTTTAGTTTAGCTGCCTGGACCTCGGTGGCCATATCCAACAAGTGCTCACTGGTTTTCATTATCTGATTCCCATCCCCATCTGAGGTGTGTTTTATTGCTTTCCTTCCTTGCCAGAGGGGTGTGGTACGGATCTGCTGATGAGTACAAAGGAATGCTTTACATGTATCATCTGGGCACAGTCAGTTAAATCTCTTTCTGGCACTGGGAGTGGCATTAGCAGCTATTTTCTGCTGTTGGCACGACGTCTAATCTGCCTATGTGATAGCTATAGGCCACCATGATTGATACTGTATGACTGAGTCAGTGTCACATTGTGCATGCTGATCATGCTGGGCATTCAGTAACTTTTAAACATGCAGTTAAATGTTTCTTCTAAGGGGAGAAAACCTCGTAAGAAATTGTTTTGTTTTGTTTTTTTAGCTGTAACTGGCATGAAAATAGCATGTTTTAACTGACTGTAAAAGCTGCAGTGTAATAGATCATAAAGTCTTCAGATTATTGTAATTAGAACCTTGTAACATAATAAAAAAATAGGGCCCATTTGTTTGGCATTTTGCCAGATTGCTCTGCTAAGCATGATTAGAAACAACAAAGGAATATTAACATTTATTGAGAAATTAGTTTCTATATTATGAGTGCTCTACACTGTGACAAACTGATGTAAAAACACAGATTTTGCACAAATTACTTACCTACATTACTTGTGTTTTGTACAGATTGTGTGCAGTTTAAGACTGTTCAGCATGAGGAATGGTGTTATTTTGGGTGTAGATCTATAGCACTTTAGTACAGTAAGTTTTACAGTAATGAACTGTTTATGTAGATTACATCAAGAACACTGAAAGTACATACAATACTATACTGTAAAATCTAGAGCACAGTACTGATTTATTTTTTTTTACTGCACAGTAAAAAAAAAAAATATATATATAAATATATACACAGTGTATATTATGGGTGACAATATGTTGCTGTAGTGAGTATCTTTCATTAGATTTGGACACATTTTAACTAATTTAGTGACAGTCAGAGTATTACAAGTCATTACTTTTCTCAGTAGGAGTTGCAGTAAATTATGACTTGCTACAGAGAATTTACTCCATCTCCTCTGAAACTTTTCCTGAGCTAATATAACACCGTTCACCATAATCACATAATCATAACTCAGCCACCACATTTCCCACAGGGGTCTTGCTTTGTGTAGCGAGATTCAAATTGTATTTACTTCTCCTAATTTTGATTGGCACGTTTGTAGTCTTACCTCAGAGCAGAGGTGTAATGCTGTTGGGGACCCTTCTGGTTGTTAATATAGATCAGGTGCGTGCCGACACAATGTTTAGCAAGCGGACATCGGCATGTATCGACTGTCCTTGAAGCACAGACACTGATTAGAATTGTATTCACTGGTGCGTCTCAAGAGGCAGCTGCACAGCATGAAGCCATATGCATAATTATAGCAGAGAGATAAACAATAGTGACATAACCATGGTGAAGGGCGCGCACTCAGCCCACTGGGAAAAGGCTAGAAATTGAGTTTTTTTAATGAGAGAAAACAGGACGGTTTATTAACACTATCATGAGTTTGTAACAAAAACCTGTTTTATTTTTGTGTTTTACAGACCCTGAGGATTATCAGCCACCCATATGGAAGTCCTATTGTGAGTAATTAATTCATTTTATACGCTGATTAGCAGTACCTTTACCTAACTTTGTCTTTGGTGTGCTTCTTTAAAAATAACTACACATTTATTTCTGGTCCACGTTTTACACAGAAATGTTTTCTGTGCTTTGAAGAATTAGGTTTGGTTTTGCATAACAAAATTAGATCCAGTGCAGGTTACAAAAGGCTACGCACACATGCTTAAAAGTCACACACTGAGAACACACTCGCCCACTGAATTCATTCACACAAGCAAAAATGCAAAGCAGCCGATTCCTGATCTCTGAGTAAAATAGGTTACCAGCAGCTAGGAAAATAGGATTTTCTACCTGCAAAAGAGCCTCAGTTAAAATGGGGTTCTCAGAACGCCCACCTCATTATACGCTGTTTTTACCATGTGGGAGGAAATGGGTTGTCTCCTCAGAATAGAGGTAAACGCATTTATTGAAGCTGAGCAGAAATTGTTTCAGCAGGGGAACATGTCTGTCCTACATTTTGCTTAACTAATTACAATTTATAGCTTTTTAAAATAACTTCCCCTGTAATTAAATGTCTAGTCTGTATAATTTTACATTAATGCTGCTCCCGTCTGACTCCTCTGGTCCTATGTTGAGGTATTTTTAGATTCTCTCTGTCATAAGAATGGATGAAGTCCAGATCTTGCTGTTTGGCTTAAGTCAGCCTGACAAAACATGAAATTTCACAGTCAGGAGTTCCTTCCCTTGCCTGGAGAATCTGCTGCGGTCAAGACTTAGCTCAGCCTCACACAGCACTTTCTTTAGCACTGCTTGTCAGTAGTGAGAACACTGGAGTGGAGTCGTCATCCATACGCAAGGTTGCCAAACAATGGGTTTGAGTGTGTTACAATAAAAACAGGAAACGTTTTTTTATTCTTTTGTTTCTCTGTTTTATGAAGTCTGGTTTGGTAAAAGGGAAAGTGCCATTCTAGACTCATAATGGATTAAAAAAAATAGAGAGAAAGAAATCATGGTTAGCTACTGATTCTTCTGTTGCGGCAATATTTCTATCCTGACAGACATCCAGCTCTGGGAAAAAGCAAAGACACCAGCACTCTTTTGGCTGCTCACTTTTTTTTAACAGCTAATTTTAACAGCAGCCTCCCTTTCTGGGAGGCTGCTGAGATGTTTGTGCTGATTAAGTCCCCCACCACAAATCTCTCATTTCCATTTTCCCTTTTTTTTTTTTTTCTCGGATTCACTACCAATACTTACTACATTGAAAACATTGAGGCTTGGACTTGCATCACATGCGTATAAGTGTCCTTGTCTTTTGAAGTTGAAAGGAATATATGGAGTTATAAGTGCAAATTAGGTAAATGGGTCTTAATTCACCCAAATGGATTTCAGATATATGGCTCTGTAAAACACTCACTGCTAAGCACAGAATACAAAAGCTAATGGCTCCTTATGTACCTGTTACTTCTGCTCTCTGAGCAGCGGTTAGAAGCTTGTTCCACAGGCTGAAGCCTATTAAGTAGGAATATTGATTTACTCATAACTGTGTCCTTTGTTTAAATGCTGCACAACATACTTTATTTCATTCCTCTTAACTGTGTTTTAACCATGTTTATATTTGGTGGAAAACATGCAGCCTTTATCAATATGCATGTTTCTCAAACAGTGTACCAGCTACAGCAGGAAGCCCCAAGACCAAAGAGGATCACATGTCCTCAGGAGGTAGGTACATCTTTGTAGGCTGCTGTATAGGTGCTGAAAGGATTATAATCATATTTTTGTGATCATAAATCTGAAAAAAAAAAAAAAGACTTATGTATGGTTTTAAATGTGAATACTGAAATTACAAACACAAAGCTGCAACAATGCAACAATAAACGCAAAACCAAGCCAGCAAGCAATGCATGAATCCCATCTGTGATTGTATTCATTATTTGTTTATGGTTGCCAAATGTCCAGTATCACAATTGACCATATGGTCAGGTGCTGGAGCTAACTGAAACAGTTATTGGCACCATCTATTTTTATTAGTGTTTTTCCTTCATGAGCCAATCTACCACACTACATCTACACTTCTACTCAGTTTTCGCTCTCAGGTTTTACCCGGGAACACATTCACTGAACTCATTCACAAATGATTGAGTCAGGCAGCTGGGAGCCAGACCACTCAGTAACCTGTGGGGAGCTGCTTCTTGAAACTCCCACACCCTCAGAGTAACTGTTTAAACTGTTAGCTATACTGGATTTAAACAAAAAAAAAAAAAGTGATGCTCTAACTGCATGTTTTGTATTTTCCTTAAAATGTATTTAGAAGCATTTTTCAGTGACTTTTTAAAGCAAGATTTGATTATATTTCCATATCACTCACTATATCTTTTTAGCTTGCACAGGGTTTGGTGGTTCTCTCAATCCTGTGAATGAAAGGGCCTGTCTGAATTGCTGCCATCATCTATGGTGTAGCTATAATAGCACATTTTATCCTAAAAGAAACATAAAGATGTGTTACAAGTATAGAAGCCGAATTCAAGATCGGGGGCACTTTTAAAGGAGACTGCAGACTTTACCCCCTCAGTTATGTTAAGAAAGCCCGTGGAAAAAGTTACTATACATGTCACTACCCTCACAGAAAGCTCTATGAATTGTCTATTGTATAAGTTTCCAGAAATGATGCATGTCTCATCCTATTTGAAGTCTTGCCTCACTTTGATGAGCTAAGAGAAGGCTGTGGGCTGCTTATATGAGATAAGTGGTTGTCCAATAATTCACTACAAAATGATGTTTGACATATTACCAAATCCAATATCATCATAGCTATTATCTATAAAAGATTATAGAAAGAGGGCCTGAAAAAAAAAAGAAGTCATGATTCATTATGCTGTCCTTCAGATTGATTCACACTGGCAATGCTATAAAAAATCAACTCTGTCACAGAGAAAAAAAAATCACTATAGTGATGTCTGTGGTTAGATTTACATTCAAGATTAAAAATAGGTTTAGCCATATCTCTTGTGAGATTTGTAATACATACACCCTAACAGGCTTAATATAAATTTTTGCAGCTGGCCATCTATTACCAGCTGTTTTAGTGCTCTGCCTCTAATTCATCTCCACAGTCTGTGATCTGGCTTTATGGTTTTGGTAGCTGTGAATAGACACAGGGGTACAGATGGAGATAATCTGTGCTGTGGTGTTGGGCCCTTTATCTTTCACACAGGCTGTAAGAACAATTTGCAAAGCTATTTGATTGAGCTTTCATATCACATTGCTGCAGCCAATATTTCTTCTTCTGGTTTACAGATGGAGAGCAGACCCAAATACTATGGCAGAGAGTGAGTGTAACTGAATTACTTTCATCATTTCTATGCCTTTTTCTTTTTTCTCCAAATGTGCAGTGAATGGTTTTCCAGTTGTCATTATTGCCTTGTATCAAATGGTGGTTATATTTTAAGTGGGTGGATATGTATTTTATGTGAATGTCTTTTTGTTTGTTTTTTGCTCAGCATCCAATATGTAAAACTCTATGTCCGAGGAGAAAATCACCTTGCAGGACTTATATACAGTTTTTTTTTTGTTTTTTTTTTAAATAGATTTCATGGCATGATCTCTCGAGATTATGCAGATGAGCTGCTGGCGGGAACAGAGGGTGCTTACCTCATCAGGGAGAGCCAAAGACAGCCAGGGACATACACCTTGGCCTTAAGGTACCAACACCATCAGTATGCAGCACAGAATCCTTGAAAGGTCGGCTCTATCAGCAGCCCAACACTCACCGAGTCTTCACTTTGATCACTTTTACTCACCCGCTTAAACCTGCAAAACTTATGCTCATGTTATCTTTATCTACTATATTCGCATTCTCAATCCAGGTTTGGACACCAGACCCTCAACTACCGATTGTTTTATGATGGGAAGCACTTTGTCGGGGAGAAGAGGTTCGAGTCGGTCCACGACCTTGTGACAGACGCCCTCATCACTCTTTACATCGAGACCAAGGCAGCAGAGTACATCGCCAAAATGACCACTAACCCTATCTACGAACATCTTGGTTACACGTCGCTGCTCAAGGACAAAATGGTGCACAGACTGAGCCGTGGACGCACAGAACCACGCAGGGTCACCTTCCAGAGAGATGAAAGGGTGAGTTTTATGACTAGATGTCACTAGATGTTGTGTGTTGTACTGCACTCAGTGGCCACCCAGTTTGTAACTGGTATACCATGTACAGTACACTGAAGTATGCAAAAGTGTTAAGCACTTTAGATGTTTAGATTCTGATCCTACAACACCATCAAGGAAGCATCTGATGGATCCCAAAGTGATTCAGAAACTCATGACAGTGACCCCCAGTGTGCAGCCTGACTCAAAGAATCTTCAGTGACAATAAGAAGAAGAAGAAGGAGTCCTGCAACAAATGTGTGGCTCCGCACATAGCCCTGATCAAAACATCTAGGATTACATGAAGAGTCAGAAAGTTCCCTAAAGCTGAACTAAGCTCTACAAAGTACCTTCAAAAACTTTGAGTATGTTTAACTGAGAGAATTCGTGCTGTTTTAAAGGCAGAATGTGGTCCCACCAAATGGTTTGATTTGTACTGCAGATTTTTGCATTTTGTGGATGTGGTAACTGTGGTAACTATAATTTGATTTTCTTTGAATTTGGTTCTTTTGATTGTCCTAAGCAAGCTAATTATTGACTCTTGGCTTGGGGAATATTCCAATAGACCTTTTCTTTTCTTTGCCATCATTCTTCAGAAGGGAGCTGTGCAAAAGGAAACTTTTCCATTACATTGTTCACACTGTAGTGATACTTATTTCAAAGAGTACTGCATACATTCATAGGGTATAAATTACTAAATAAGAAGTGTAGTATATAAAAAATAGACTTGATCAGCAACTAGCTCTGTTTTCACTTTGAAAAAGCAAAAGGCATCTTTATTTTTTTCATCCAAATAATTTGGTTACCAATAATGTTTCAAAACATCCACGACAAGGCAGAATTATTGCAAAGATTTAGGGGGAAAAACATGCATATTACAGTAGCTGGTACTTTTCACCAGCACTGTATAATACTGGGATTTTGATCTACTTCCACATTGCTTAACATTTCTAGTACATTTCCTGTAGAATGAGAGCATTCCTGAGAGGACACTTTGTCCTGTGAGTGAGACATACATTATCCTTGCTGCCCCTGGGTGTGTTCACTGCTGCCATGCTTCATTGCCTTCACTGAAAGGTAATGATGACCAAGGGGACTGGGACTTTGCTCGGCCTGCCATCCATATCAGACGTGTTGATCTTGGGGGAGACAGATTTCACATTGTATTCATTGGCACTCACAAGCCATTGTCAGATTAGGGTCTGTAAATGATTTATCAATCAGGACGAGGAATGTCTGTTTCCTTCCTGTTTTTAAAAAAAAAAAAAATTGTCCTTCCACTAGATGGCAATCTTAACTTGGTTCCTTGTGCCTTTTTGAAGAGATGATGGCAGTTAGATTCGTGCCAAGCTTTATTTATTTATTTTTTTATTTAGATGTTTTCTTGGTGTTTTGCTGTAAGTGCATGAGCTGTATGTTTAATGTGTCTCTCAGCTTTGATTTATTCTGGGATATTTTGTCTTCAAAATGTCAGCTTGTAGTTCATCACTCAGTGACAGGCAGATGGCAGCCTGTCAGGAGGACCATCATTGCTGTGTTAACATCATCAGTCTTCAGTTTGATCTCTGTAACGTGAGACTATTAATGCAAGCATTGGCTGTTGGTCAGCCAGTAGTCCATTGACTTATTGCAGTTTTAAATAAACTTAGACAGGTACCGCTACACTGAGAACTCTTCTAAGGCATACAGACAAGCCTATGTTTGCCTGAAAGAGAGTGTTTTATTGAAAAGTGTCCCTCTGTGTTCGATTTGCAGCCTGATTTTAGGTTTGAATGTTTGTGGACTGCATTCTGCAGTAACCACCCCATTTGGCAAGTAAAACTGGAGCATGTCTCTAGCTAAATGTCAGATTTTCAGTTATCTGTGTGTCTTTGTAAAACTGACTGTGTATTCCTCCTGCCAAGCATCTTAGCCAGTGACAGCTGTGATAATGGCAGACTTTGTCAGGCATCGTTTGAAAACCACCTTCCAGTCTCTTCTCAGAGAAAGACTGTCTTCTCTCTGCTCAAATATTCCACGTCTGAGAAGCAGAGAGTTGACCTGATGGCTTGAATCGGTGGTTGCTTTTGAACTTCGTGTTTACCAATTACACAGCCCCACCCTGAGGACTTTACAGCAACAGAAGCTTCACTGTATACTCAAAATTCACGCCTATTTACTTGGTGTCGGGTTGACACCTATATAATACCATAACTGCGAATGCTTGTGTAATTAAAATTCTCCCAGAAGGTGAAAGGGGGTACTTGACTCAGCCATCAACCTCCCGAGTTTCTTTGCGTGTGCAGGAATTTGCTCAGTGGCTAAAGCCTCTCTAAAGCCACATTGCTCCTGATGCTCACCACACTGGTTTAATCTCAGCGGGGCTCTCAACAAGCTGCCCTGCTTGCATGCCCTAGAAAGATTTTCAAAGGAATTGCCATGTTGTTTTTTAGGATAATTACCTGTTTGCTGCCAAGGTTTCATGCTATAAAAATGCAAAAACAACTATTTATGTCTTTTAGTTGCAAAATGTAAAAGTGCTCCTTAAACAGCATTTTATGTGTTACTTTTCCGGACTGTGATAGATACATGTTTGGTGTTCTTAGTCCAGACAAAAGTGACAGTTTCCTCCATTTTCAATATCTTTCAAGGCTGTGTCCTTCACAGTATGCCTATTTTCCCATTTGTTAGAGCTGTTTTGTTTTAGTCCCCTTTGTCTCACTGTGCCAGTGTCCACTGTGCTGTTTTCCTACAACTCCAATCACAACTGAGTCCACTCAGCTGCATTCTCACAAAAGCCCTGAGGGAATAAAAGAGCCAAACTGTTGAAAAGAAAGCAGAGCTTGTTGTGGGACCACCTTTTGTGTCCTTTCTTCCGAGCTCTTCTTTAAGAGACAAGAAGCCATCTGCCTGCAGACAAAGAGCACAGCCCTTGTCTCCCCCTCCCTATCCTCTCCTCCCTCCTCTTTGCAAGGCTAAAATATCACTGAGTGGTCTATTCCTCATCTGTCCCTACAGACTTAGCTCCAGAGTTAAATTGTACCGTATGGTATGTGTAGGTCTTTGAAAGAATGTCAGCCACAGTGACGAATTTCTTCACCTGTCTTATCCCTCTGGCAGCTCTGGGCCAGTTTACCCGACAGATATCCGAGACAAAAAAGAAATAGCTGGTACACAAAATGTCCACTGCACCCCCCCCGTGCTTCTCTGTCTGTCAGCCTAGCTTCGTACCCCTTCATTTTATCTCAGCTTTGCAGTTGCCCTTTGGGTCTTTTGCTCTCTGCCTCACCACTCTGCTTTTGCACCAGCTCTTTATCATCACAAATCCAGTGCTTACCGGCTTTCCGACCTTTCCAGTGGCTTAATAAATCAGTTCAACCTAATTTTTTTTTTATGATGTCATCATATAGATGGGCTCAGCTGTTTTGTAATATTGTAGCTGCTGGACAGAAAATCTTGCTGATGTTTGTTTTTTTGAATGTCATATGTGTGCCATACCTCATTTTAGAAATTGTGATAATTGGAAGCAAGTCTTGTGGTGCTGTTTACTGGCTAATAATGAGCAGAGTTAATAGGGACAAATTCAGCATGAACATAGCAACAGCCCCCTGCTGGCAAAAAAGACGTTGCTGCAGACCTGCAAATGAGCTTTCTATGGGATTTTACTTGGATTTGGGCACTCCGGGATTATTCCCTGTGTAAGGATTATTACAGTAATCCCTGTGAATACTAATTAATGGTCTAGTTCTGCTGGTCTTCTGAGACAACTGATGTCACAGACTGGAGTAGTCTGCAGTCAGAGTGTCTGGAAGATCTAGTTTATATTGCAGTGTGGGGAATTCCACCAGCTGACAGACATAGCTAGAGGTCAAGATCTGTTTGAGTTATGACAACACAGCCTCAGCTCTGACAGGACTGACAATCTTGGGTCTGTCTTTGAGCAGGCGAGTGACCTGTTTAGAGGACCCAGTGCTGACTGAGAGCTGCTGGCAGTGAAGTATTATCTCCAGTTAAGTGAAGTGGAGTGTGTCCGGAAGGCACTGTGCTAATGGGAGTGTGCTCTGTGCTATAAAGAGGGCGTCTGCACTATTGATCCTGCTTTAGAGAGCTGTTGAGCTGTGTGAAGTGCTCCTGACAGCACCCGGCTGTCCTCACTCTCAACCTTCTAGCCCCTGCCCATCTAGGACCCTGTACACACACACACTCTCTCGCTCTCTCTCTCTCTCTCTCTCTCTCTCTCTCTCCCCCTTTCTCCCCTCTTTCTGGGTGTGTGAAAGAGGACCATTGTGTGAGGCACACTCCTGCCCTCAGGCCGCCCACTACCAGTCCTGTTCCCACTGCTGTTCTTGCTCACTGCCATTGGATTCAGATCAGATGCAGAGTCAACCCTGCACTGGCTGTCAACAGTCGCCCTCCTGGGTCAGAGGGGAGTGGAGTGTAGCTGCTGCCTCTGCTCTGGACAGTTGCTGGCAGCGTCTGCTGCACAGAACTCACGGATCCCCTTCACACCTTTTTCCAGAGGAATTAGAGAGTCTCTGGGAACCCAATCAGTCAAGCATGGAAGCTGAAGAAAACATAGGTGGTTTAGCAGCCGAGCTGATTACCCACAAGGCTAAGAGACAGGAAAGGAAGCGCCAGGAGCTGCTGGCTTTGGCTCTGGGAGTCAAGTTGGGGACCAAGGGGACTCTCCTGTGGAAGCCTATTAAACTATTGGCCTCTTGTCCTCAGATCTCTTCACCTCTGGTGCGACGGAGTGCCTTGAAAGATACACCGGAGAAGCAGTGCTCCTATGAAAAGATCCACAACTTCAAGGTGAGCAGCTTCATATTAAACACAAAGAATGAAGTGAGTCAAAGTGTCATCTGCTGACAACATTGTTCACATTTTTCCTAAAGACCTATTAATTTATTTTCTAGTAGCTCTCTTTTTGCTTTTGGTTAAGCAACTCTTTAAAGAGCTGCACCTACAGATGTGTTTTGCCTGCCTCAGATGTTTTTGTATCATAGACCACAGTGTGTGTTGGTGTTTTGATGAGAACATATGCAGCTGACACCCATATGCATTGAGAGGAACTAATGGATACCACAAACCATTAACAGCAGAACACATTGATTAACATTGATTTAAAAGCTGTTAGATCTGTTTTTGTTTTAGGCTGCTGATTTGTAAAAAGTGTTAGAGAGTTGTGTGCAAGTGCAAGAGTTCTGGCTCTCTTAATACACAAAGGAGAATTTGGGCATACTTTGCCTCTGGGCACCTTAACATTCTTGCGATGGTATCTTGGGTTTCAGTTAAGAGGCAGGCTACAATTGATCCCTAGCTTTTTGTTTGCTTTGCCTTTGAAACAGAACAAAAACTATCCACTCACCACCTGCTGTATGCCCTCTGCACTCATTAATCTACTGATACCTATTCAACGTAACAATGAAGGTGTGTTCAAGTGCACATCGCTGTAGCTCCATTTGCCACCTTATCCGTGTTCTTACCATAGGCGTACATCTGTTATTTTGACTTTCAGGCTTGCTTCTGTGCTTCCCTGCGTGTATCCGATTGCCCAGGACAGATGCCAGACACGCTGTAGTAAATCCTTTAATCTGCCTTGTGTACACAAATGCTCTCATTTGGTGCGGGGTTCCATCCAGAGTAGTTTGGGATCACAGTGTAATCACTATCCAGCGCATCAAAGGTGGAGGGTCTCCTGTCTGAACTGGTCATTGACTTGCAGTTAGTGGTGTGTGTGCTTATATGTGTATAAACATGTGGTTTGTCATCCCAGGTACATACCTTTCGAGGGCCGCACTGGTGCGAATACTGTGCTAACTTCATGTGGGGCCTCATTGCACAGGGAGTCCGCTGCTCAGGTAGCTACACACTTCGACATAAAATGTTGCATGTCATGGGCTGCATGAAAATATCCTGTTCCATAAGTCGGATTACATGATCTGTGTCTTGTCACGGATGTATCGGTTATTCAGTGTGGTGGTGGTTGTGTTTTATGGTTGCTTTATTCATTTATTTATTTTTTTCCTGTTACATCTGTGGCAAACAAGATGACATAGTCCTGTCGCTGACTCATCAAAAGAGATTTAAACACACACAGTGAGGCACAGACATCTTTATATAATCACAGCTATAACTGTTATCACTCTTTCTGAACCCTCCTTCCGCTCACTAATATTTTATCAGTCACACCAAATAATTCCAGTAAATGTTTTTACAAACTACTTCATAATTGCTTAATAACTGTCACTGTGCAAAGTAATTCTGATAGAATATATATCCAGCTGTAAGTTATGTCAGCAATAAATGTTACAGATAAGCTATGAAATATAAAACACAGGTCAAACACAGGCCAAATGCAGTGTCACTGTTGTCCAAATATAGCAGCATAACCACAGGTTTTCAGGGCCTCCACAAGGCTGTTTTCTTGCACAGGCGCAATCCTGAGACTGATGTGCGCTCTTGTGGACTCGGTTGCTCTCTCCCTAAACAGAGAGTTTGTTGTTTAGACATTTGCCATGCTGATAAGCCAGAGGCAAGCGCCGCTATCATCAGACACCTCATGTGCTATGGGAAACAGGAGAGACTTCTTTGTCCTCTCCCTCCTCCATTTTTCTCTTATCTCCTTCCTACACCGACTGAGAACGAGGACCCCAATCAGCAGACTGGCGTTTAACGTTGCTCAGGCGGTAAAAACGTCTTTGTGACGAATGATTTCAGAGGAACATGCCCCCCGTCTACAAGTGCCGCTCCTTCAAAACCTTTCCAAGCTGTGCCACCACACAAGCAGGCGTTACTTCTCGCACATATTCTGCTTTTGCCAGCTGTCCAGCACTCTCCACGTGACTGAAACTACAACAAGAACCCCCTGCCAGTGCTGCCATGTCCGCTGTTATCTACCTTTGGCGCAGTATGCTGAGACAGCTTAGCGGCAGCTGCGCTGTCTGACAGTTCAGTTTATCACTGACTCTGGGAAACCTTTTCAAACTGCTGTTTTAAGCCTGGGATGATGGTTGTGTTATTGTCAGTGTGAGGCTAATGTCTCTCCCCCTCTCTCTCTTTTTATCTCGTTTTTGCTCTGCTAGACTGTGGGCTGAATGTACACAAACAGTGCTCCAAGCTGGTTCCCAGCGACTGCCAGCCGGACCTGCGTAGGATAAAGAAAGTGTTTAGCTGTGACCTCACCACACTTGTCAAAGCTCACAACACAACACGACCCATGGTGGTGGACATGTGTATTCAAGAAATAGAACTCAGAGGTAGAACCATCAATTATTACAGGGAAAGAAAGTAAAATATGAAGTTGCATTTTTTTCTTTTCCATTACTAGTTTGTAATGTTTAGAAATGTCATTGATCCCTTTTTATACAATAGACGCCTATATTTTCTTTGATTCATTTTTATGTCTTTGTGACAAAGAAACAGACACAAGCCTTCCAATTTTCTCTTACAGGTATGAAATCTGAAGGTCTCTACAGGGTGTCTGGCTTCTCCGAGCACATTGAGGATGTGAGGCTTGCTTTTGATCGAGGTTTGTTGACAGTGAATTCCTTTGCTCCATCATCTAGGTTTTAGTTTAGGGGCTCAAAACTTTAAATAAGATGCTTGTTTCAGCGGCAGAGCAGCGTAAAATAGTGCTGTCTCTTATTTTGCAGCTTACACAAAAACCTACGGCGATGATTTTGTATTTTGAACAAATACAAAATGGCAACTTAGTCATACATTTTCTGTTTTGTGTCAACAGATGGTGAAAAGGCTGACATCAGTGCCAGTGCCTATGCAGACATTAACATAATTGCTGGTGCTCTGAAGCTTTACTTAAGAGACCTCCCCATTCCAGTCATTACATTTGACTTATACTCCAAATTTATTCAAGCTGCAAGTATGAGCTCCTCTCTTTTGCTATTCCACGCCATTACTGTGTTAGTACTTCTCTGCAGGGCTCTGATACTAATCGTTTTACTAATGCGATGCAGAACTTCCAAATGCTGAATCCCGACTGGAGGCCATCCACGAAGGTTTGCTGCAGCTCCCTCCGGCCCACTATGAGACCTTACGCTACCTGATGGCTCACCTCAAGAGGTAACTTCATCCACCAGTCAGTTACATTATTGTTAAGTCTATAAATCTCAAAAAAAGACAAGCCGTGCATTGGGTGACACTGGGTTTTCTTCATAACCTTTGAATCAGTCCTACATATGCCATAAACGTGCTCTGGAGAACCAAATGTGTATTAATCTGCAGCTGAAAATAGTCCCCAGGAAATGCACTATTTACATTGGTTTGAGAAAGATTTGTTAAAAACTACAGTGCCCACCTATTGTAGGAAAGACCTGTGTCTTTCAGGGTGGCGCTATGGTGGAGTGGTTAGCACTATCATCTTACAGCAAGCGCAAGAAGCCTCTTGATTCCAAAGCTGTATAGAGTTTGCATTTGCCTGCAGGAGCTGTTTCCCTTTTCCAAATATTTTTTCATTCAACCTATGCAGTTTGGGATAGTTTCTAGTTTACAAATAACTCACCAACTTACCACTTATTAATATAATTAGATGCACTGTTATAGGGTTTTTTTGGTTTTTTTTTAGCAAACTGTCTGTTGTTTGTCAGTTGTTTTAGTAAATAATCCAACTACCAGCTATCCATTGTTTAGTGAAGCCTTTCAGCAGTTTACCCAATATTTTTAGCCAACAATTTCAAATGTTAATCTATTCTTTTAGCTAATAATTTCCAGCTTTCTATTTATAATTTAAGCTAAACTCACCAGCCATACTTTCAATGAGCTTTTTCAATATTTTCTTTTTCAGTTTTTTACCGTTATTTGTTTAAATGATTTTTGTATTTATTTTGGTTCTTTATCTCTACTGCTTATCCATTAACTTTTCTGCTCAGACCTGCTTAGCAGCTCTCGGTTCTTAAATTATTTTTAGTATATATTTTAGTTGAGTTAATCTGTCCACTTACTCCCTAGCTACTGCAGAAATACCCCCCAGGGTTCCTGGTTGGGAATCACTGAATTAACACATGGCCCAAAATGAAAACATGTCAAAACATCATGGCTCTGGATGCTTCCTCATTCTGTTCTCCACACAGACTTGTTGTTCTTTTTTTTTTTTTTATTTCTTTTTTTATTTTACAGGGTGACAATGTTTGAAAAGTACAACTTAATGAATGCCGAAAACCTGGGGATTGTCTTCGGTCCAACTCTTATGCAGCCGCCAGAGCAGAATGCCTTGACAACCCTGAATGACATGAGGCAGCAGAAGCTAGTGGTGCAGCTTATAATAGAGCATGAAGATGTATTATTCTAAGGAGCGAGGCATGCACGCCTTGCAAAAGAAGAGAAGGACAACTATTTATTCTGTCAGAGGAAATTCAAGCCACCTTAATTCTAGTGAAGAGTCCGAATTAATTCTCGCATGACAGTTTCAGTTTGTTGGTTTAGTGTTGACATTGTCTTGTTACTGTAAGTTTTGGGTCTCCATGCTCAGCCAAGACCATCATTTAGATATTAGGAAAGGATCCTGTGTTTTTAACTACCTACAGTACAGTTCCCTCCTCTGTTTAATTTGAAGACTGTCACTACCTGGTGTAGACTCAGTCATAATGACAGTGCTGTGGGAAATCTGCCCTGGGCACACTGTCAATCAGTGAAGGCTTGGTGCTGTGTAAACTATGCCTCACAGATAAGCCAAGTTAATGTTCTAACATGACGTGTGTATATTTTGTGTTTTGTGAGAATGCTGGTTAAAAATGGAATAAAACAATGCGGATCCTTTCATTGTACATTAAATCAGATCATGAAATGATCAATATTTTGACTGTGTACACAAACATAAGAAATAAGACAATTGGGCACTCATAAAGCACTTTTTGCAACGTATGTATAGATTTATTTTGTAAAGATGTTTATTTTTGTGTTTTACTCTGCATTGTTCTTTGTCACAAATAATATATGCTGTCGGGGCCGATGTTTGTGGACTTGTTTGTGTCGATGCAAAACGGTCCGCGAAAAGAAGAGTACTGTCAGAAAAAGCAAAGGTGTGTGGATGTACCATTTCAGCTTTCTGTGTATTCAGTGTTATGTGAGGAATACACATGTGGATTAAACACTGGTCATTTATTCATGTGCTATTGAAGACTGCAACACATGAGCAAAGCTCCTCTGTACACACGCTGGTTGCCCATGTTGCAGTATTTCAGTATTTCATGCTGTAATTTGGAATATTTTCGATAATGATCTGTTTTTGTCTTCTTCCTTTTTTTAAATGCCAGTAACATTGCTAGGTGCAGCTGGAGTTGCCATTCACTTAACTGTCATACAAAAGCTGTACCGGGCGTGTTCCTTTCATACTTGGTTCGATTGAATCCTTTCTACAAATCCATTTTATCAAATTGTATTTTTGTGACAGTTGCAATTGAAAATGTAATTTATGAAATGATGATTTATTAAAGGTTTTAAAATTTGAGTTTGAAATAGTGTGAGCTGCAGCAGTTTTGTTTTTTTAAACAGTAATAGTCTACATTCCACTAAGTTGCAATAGAAGTGGTTCAGGCAGAGTGAAAGCCCAGCCCTGTGCCAGTGATGATTGCTTATAGCCTGAAGTGCAATGAATCACAGGCACATGATTGGAAGAGCCTTTTTAAAATCTCAGTTAACCAGTAAGGCTTTATAGTATCTTGACATTTAACCTAATTCTTGCTACATAACCCTCCCACTGGTCCACTTTTACCTGTAGGTGTGTTCAGCAGGGTGGAATTTTGCAGCAATGAGAAAAAACAGTGGTCCTCTTTGTGAGAAAGGACATAGTTGCACCACAGTGTTCACATCCTGTTTTGCTGCTTAAATTCTCTCTGTGAAGTCTGTGGTCCCTGAGAATATCACTGATGCATGACAGCATTTCATTTGACTGAAACTACATTTTAGCAGGAAATGATTGCTATAAAAAAATATACCATTAACCCTTAGCATTCATCTTATCTAGGTTATTAGATTACTCATAAGATTATTAAGAGATTAGTAATAAATATTTAAAAAAGGAACCAACAAAACTGAAAATCAGAATGTCTCTACACTTTGGTGGAAATTATTTGTGCAATAATATTCATGCATCCTGGCATACTGTCTCAACAGTAGCATCAGATAACTTCTGGAGCTATTTAAACTCAGGAAACTTAGATTTGCTACCAAGATATATGCCGACTTGATCAATGCTAAGCCAAAATGACAGCACTGACAGCAATCAGTGACTTCTTTGATCTGTGAAGCATTCTTCTCCTTGTGGCTGCTGCATAATAGATTGCAACCTAACATTACTAGGTTGTTGAATCATCCTTAAACTAAACTTTTGCTCAACATGTTATATGGCTTACATGCCCTGCAAGTGCCCTCTTCCATCCTTTGCAGCTGTACTGCTCTGATACTATACTATAACCACCAACATATCCAAGTCACACTGACAGGTTAGCCAGTTCAGTATCAGTGGTCCCATTAACTGCCCATTTCTTAATGAAAGCCAAATATTGTGGACATATGGTGTCTGTAATTTGCCACATTTGTAACAACCATTGAAATAATTTCTTTGTCCAGTTTATGGATTGTTGAAATTGATTAAATATACACTCAAAAATGTTTCATATTTAGGTTTGAAGAAAATATTTTGTACTAAAATACATTTTTTAGCCTTCACACTGAAAAAATCTATATATGATTACCACTAATATAATATGATAGTTATTAAAAGCTCAGTGAATAGAAATGAACTGAAAAATATGAAGAGATAGATTAAAAAGGTGTTTAGACTCACCATGTAGAATATCCATCATTACAAGTGACGCACACTGCAACGCAACTATCTGATGATTTTCTCTTGACAGTATGTGACTGTACTACTGCACTCTCATTTGGATAATTGGGCAGCCAGTATAGCAACTAGAAACCCAGGGGGAACACTTGCTTTGTTATTCAGAGAAATTAAAGATTTGCAAGCGTTACAAGAAAAAAAAATCACAGAAGGATAGAAGAACAAGAGTGCCCTCTACTGACGACTGAACAAACACACAGAAGAGTTTATAGGTATAAATTCACCAGCCTCTATATTAGGTACGCCAGTTCAGCTACTCATTGATGCAAATATATAATCAGCCAATCACAGTGCAGCATTTAGGCATGTAGCCATGGTGAAGATGACCTGCTGAAGTTCAAACGGAGCATCAGAATAGGTGATTTCAGTGACTCTGAATGTGGCATGGATATTGGTTCCTTTTCAGTGCATTAATTATAAAGGTAATAAAGATAAATGACCACAGTTTTTGTTTTATTTCCAAAACAATGATTTAATGAATCCAGAACAGCAACCTAAATGCATTTGTGGTGGCATTTTCAGTGTACGTACAATAGAAATATAAATACAAAGTCATTTTAATGTAAAATAATACAACATTGAGCTGATATTTTCAAGTTTAGCCGAAAGTATGACAACGGAGTTCAAACATAGGGTAAAAATATTATTTTAAGAAAATGAGAAAAACAGTCCTTTACAGCTCATCATGCTGGTAGGTGAATTCCCTGGCAGATATAAAACCATCTTTATCTTCATCCTCATTTTTGAATATGTCATCAACCATCACTTCATGATGTGTGTCGTTAGGTGAGTAGCCATGTTTCTCAAATTCCTTCTTCAAGTACTCTTTTACCTGAAAAGTGTGGACAGAAAATAATAATGACTAGGTAGATAGATAGATAGATAAATAGATAGATAGATAGATAGATAGATAGATACCTCCTGTCTGGAGAGCTTCCAGTCATCATTCAGATCCATATCCCGGAAAGATTCGTGCGACCTGGGACCATTTCGAATCTCCATGAGCTCAATGTCAAAAATTAGGGTACTGCTTGGAGGAATTTTGCCTGTAAACAAACAAAAATGTCCATGTGACAGATATATTTCAGTGGAACATTATTTTTGTGTCTTTGTGTTACACATAGTTTGTGTTACCTTTTCTTTCCTTGCCATATGCCAGAGATGGAGGTACAGTCAGCTTCCTGCGCTCTCCTGTGCACATGTTCTGCAGACCCTTATCCCAACCCTTGAGCACCTCTCGGATCCCCAGAGTGAACCATACAGGATTTGTATCCCCGTGTTTGCGGCTGAATAGAATAAAAAAGATCCATCGCAGTTTAATATCTGGATGCTATACAGATGACTGATATGCCAAATATAAGTGGAATGAGGGTTCAGGGACTGCCACCTAGTTATATGAGGATTTAAGTGGCAAAGTGTTGAGTTTGAGTGGACAGTGGCGCAAATACAGACATATGGGATGCTGCACATGTCTGCATATATACAGCAGTACACAGTTTTAATAAACGGTGACTTTACACAAGGAGTGTGGCTAAACTGTATGCAATACATGCAGTATTATTACAGTTTATTACCTGGAATGAAACATGGTGCCATTACTCTCCAGAAATCCGTCGTAATGAACAAGAAGCATGTCTCCATTTTTTGACTTGCGGTGACACATGAAGGGTTTGTGTATCACCTCAATTTTCACTTCGGGTTCGGGCAGTTTTCCCCCAGTGACCATCACAAACAGTGAGGGCAACACCGAGCAAAGAGAAAAAAGGATCATATTTACAGATAATAGCACTTACTCATGAGAAGTGGAGAAGATAACTTCAATTTCACAATCTTTTTTTATACAGCCTAAAATAAAGACATGTAAAGAATGCCATACGTGGCAGCCAACTTCTGCAACGGATGCACCCACTGTTCAGCTGTCTGCCCTCCTCCATCTACAATTGGATAGCTTCATTTCAAAGTCCCGCCCTTTATTTACAATCCCCCCTTTCATTGGTGCGTCTACGTGCCAATCACTACATTCCACGCCCACGTTACTTAAACCCATATGACGTAGCTGGGAGGAAAGTCGATAGTAGCGCTCAGGATCAGCTAGTGGCGGATTCACGAAAAAGTTTACGTACTTTTATCGACGTAGTTGAAATGCAAAGCCGAGAACGTTACTCCGCAAGTCACACTCGGGGCCCAATGGAGTCGCTACAGTCAGCTGGGTATCACGTCTTGTTGTGATAAACAAGTAATGACCGGGAAAAACACTCAATTAAACAATGGAGGGAATGCTGTATAAGTGGACCAACTACATAAGCGGTAGGTTAACGCTGAAGTCTTTCGGTGCTTTCCGTTAAAGACCTCGTTTTAAGGCCGCTAGCTAGCATGACAGCGAGTTTGTGACGTTAAAACGGACGAGCTAACGTTAGCTGCCGCCAGCTTTAGGAGCGTGTTTACCGCTTCAGATCTCCTAGCATTTTTATCTTTGATCAATTAGCTGTTCAGTGAATTAGAGGTGAGCCGTTAGGTCAGTCTTAGCTAGCAGCGCTTGGTAACGTCCACCAGCTATCGTTATAATCTTACTTAACAACCGATTAGTTGTTGCTAACATTACTTAAAGTCTCGTCAAGCTCATGAAGCTGGGTCACGTTGCATTTTGTTGACTTTTCTAATGCTGTAAAGTAAGTACAGTTAACAGCAACGCCACAGCACTGACCGCTATTTTCCATGCGTTTTCCAGGTTGGCAGCCTCGCTGGTTTGTGCTTGATGGAGGAACTTTGTCCTACTATGATTCTCAAGAAGATGCCTGGAAAGGATGCAAGGGCAGCATTAAAATTTCCGTTTGTGAAATCCAAGGTCGGTGTAGTCCACTTTACTCTGTGCACGGTTTAATCTGAGCAAGCATCCTTTGGATGCAGTACTGACAAGCATGTCCCCTTGCTTGCTGCTGTGTTTTAGTTCATTCCTCTGACTCTACACGAGTTGACCTGACCATACCAGGAGAGCAGTACTTTTACCTCAGAGCCATCAATGCCGCAGAGAGGCAGAAATGGCTGGTGGCGCTGGGAACAGCCAAAGCTTGCCTTACAGACAACCGAACTAAGAGAGAAAAAGGTATTTGGATGCCTTACAAGATAAAGCAAATTAAAAAAAAAAGAAAAAAAAAAAGGGTAAACGCATTCAAATCTGACATAGTACAAACTATTGTAAGGTAACATTTGCACGGCTTCTCAAACTCTGATTTGCTGTCTGTGTGCACGATGATTACAGAGCTTCAGGAGAACACGGAGGCACTGAAAACTAAGATGTCAGAACTCAGATTGTACTGTGACCTTCTTCTCCAGCAAGTAAACAAGATCAAGGAGAATGATGAGCTAGGAGAAACGGCAGAGGTAAGGCTAAGGTTTGGATGAGCCAATGAAATAAAAGAAGCTGCTGTTGGTGTGAAACTGCATTATAGAGTAGCCCATTTGCAATTGCTGTGTGCTTGCGGCTTACTAATAGACAAGACAAGCAGCACAGGTTGCCCCGTGTACATTCTGAGTCTATTGGCTGCATATATTTAAGATTTTGTTACCAAACTACACACTTCCCGGCTGTGAGACAACGTGTATGTTTGTGTTCCCTTTTCAGATGGGTCTAGACACTGGAAATATGGTGAAGTCTACATGCACGACTTTCCTTAAGACTCTAGAGGAATGCATGCAGATAGCAAATCGTACTTTCACTACAGATATGGCAACACAGAGTCCACCAGGGACTCCTCCAGTAGCACCCATCAAACCTCAGAAGGTATACTTCTCTCACCAGCTCTGTGATGAATCAGTGTAATTGCAGGCTAGTATAATGAGTCTAGGATTGTTTTCAAAAATCAAAATATGTGTAATCATCTAGTGTTTGTCTGTGTTGTGCTTTCCCCACAGATTAAACACAGCCATCATTTAAATCAGAACCTTGGAGAAAAGTAGGTAGCTTCTCTTTCTATAATGAATAGATGTCATCTCTCATGAAGTGCCATATAAATGCTTAAAGTAGCACAGAGCAAAGTGAAGCTCAAATAAAATACAGTTTCAGAGGTTTTCTGTTGATATTCTGCTATTGTTGTTGCATTTGTTCAGGGCCATAATTTCTTTACCAATTTTTATAACTGACATATTGTCCTGAAATGTATTCCAGGTGGAAAGATTTGTCCGAAACCTCAGGCGAAACAATTGCACATGACAGCCAGACCGTTGACTCTGCAGCAGAGGGACCAGATGAGCCAGACAGACCAGAGCACCATTCTTCTCCAGCAGGTAGGTCAGGTTGCCAGCCACTCGCTTTTCTTGCTTGGGAAGTTCTTAAACTAAAAACTATTCCCGCATTCCACAAATGAAAGACCACACAGCACTCAAAGGGCCCTGGCTGTTGTTTGTGTATTCTATCAACTGAAGTGGATAGATAATTGCCTTTTAGTGAGCACAGTGATGGATGTCTTGTTCTAATATTACATTTTCCTTAGCAGTCACAAAGCCTTTACACAAAGGAGGCCACTGCTCATTATAGAAAATAAGACCAGTCTTTTCCAGTTTATTATGTTTGTAATACATATAGTAAGAGTTTTTAAAAAATCATTTTCTTATAATGTATTTTAATATAAAGTAGCATTTAAAAACAAAATGTGAATCAGCCAATTAAACTTTAAAATAAAGCAATACAGACACCTGTCTTCTTGTGAGAGCTGGTATTCTTCATATTGTCATCTCAGGGACACAGCTCTGGCTGTGAGCGCAGTAACCCCACCCACCTGCTGTTTAAACCTTCTGTTTGCAAGAGGCAGCCAATCAGAAAAGAACTGGTTTAAAGGGAGAGTGAAGAAAGTTAAAATGGCTTGTTGAGTTTGTGCACCAAGGCCCAGTGAAAGTTAAATAAGGATTATTTTTGACTGTGAATTATAGATGCTGCTGGAGTAGCTTTCTAAGGATACAAATTTGGAGTTGGACATAAGCACAATAGGTCTTGTTTGATAAATATATTATAAAATGTAGACTGATTATAGCACAGATGTTTGAAGTCCAATTTGAAAAAAAGACTCCGTTGTGTCATGCAGACATTGAAACAGCCAGCAGCTCAGAAGTCCACAAGGATCAAGTTAATCCTATCTTACCCACTACCCAAACCACCCCTGAGATTGAACACTACGACCAGCCAGCAGAGGGGGATGACGAGAGTGAAGCTGCTGAACAAAAGCAGACAAAACAAGAGCAGAAGGACAAAGTGGACCAAAGTCAAGAGCATGACAACAACAACGGGGACATGAATGATTCCCGGCTCCAGCACCAAGAAGAGGGCCAAGAAGAAGGCGAGATTCCCAGAGATCCAACAGAGTCAGAAGACACAGAGCAGGTGGAAACATTCTTCAGCACGATGAGTCACAGGTATGAAAATGCCACTCAGGAAGCTCACATCCCTTAGGACACTTTAGTTACTGTATGAACTTAACTGTACGATTGTCTGTGATATTTCACTATTACAATATGAAACTAATTTAAGCTATATGTAGTATATTTGTAACTGAGGCACTGCAGTTGTGCTGTATCTTTTGACTAGACTGCACAGTGACTTAGTTTGTCTGTTAATATTAATAGTGTTGCAGTGTTGCACAGAATTAGATTAATGACAAATTTAAAAAAAAAATGAACTAAGTCAATTTTTAAGATGTCACAGTCAAGTGTTTTATATCAGTGTGTTCTCTCTTGATCACATGACACAGAGAGGCCCTCATCTGATATTTGGGTTTGTAAACCTGTTTTGTTAACATTTCTTTCTTTTTCAAATACATTTTGCTTTCTTTAAGAATCTGAAGAGTGTAATTGAACATGTGGCTAGAGTTTGAATTATAATTTCTGTAATGTTCAGCTATGAGGTGAATGTTATTGTAATGCAGGAAATCAAACTGAGGGAAAGATTAGAGAAAACTACAACTCTGTTAAGGTTTAGTTAAAGTAGTCTTTTGTCAGACTCAGAGTTGCATGATGTTTTGTGTGACTTGTCTCTCTGGCTTGGTTTTGAAATGTATGCTCCTTTTCTTTTTTTTCTCTTTCTTTTGGTCAAATAAAAACTGATATGGGATAACTTGCCTCTAATATATTTTGCTGTTTGAATCTGTTCTACTTTTTTTTTTTTTTTTTTTTTTTTTTTTTTTTTTTTTTTTTTTAGTTGTTTTA
>VUQS01033675.1:0-14140 GCA_015108495.1 Heterochromis multidens
TGATTAACTAACCATCAGCAAGTGTGACCACCTCTATAAAAGCAGAAGTTTGGGGGAAAAAAAAGACTGAACGAGCATGGCTTGTTTGGAAGGGTTGCCAGGAGAAAGCCTCTTCTCTATGAAAAGACCCCAGCATGGCATAATGCACAGCTAAAGTTTGTTGAAACTGGATCATACAACAGGACAATGATCCCAAGCACAGCAGCAAATCTTCAACAGAATGGCTGAAAAAGAAAGGAATCAAGGTGTTGCAATAGCCCAGTCAAAGTCCAGACCTCAACCCAACTGAAATGTGGCGGGACCGTAAGAGAGCTATGAATAAATGAATGTCTACAAACCTCAACAAACTGAGAACTGTCAGAGACTGATAAAATCATACAGAAAAACATTACTTCAAGTTATTGCTTTACTCTATTATAAGCTCACACATGTTGCATTCTTGAATATTAAAATATTAAAGTCCCAAAATGTCATGCCCTTGAAGAGGTCATTTTTTTCTAATGAAATGTTGGCACAATCAGATGATCTTCTCTATTTACTGAAGCCAAAACAGAACCTCTGAATAGTAAATCAAGCTGTCAGTTAAATATTTTCAGTTGGAGCATTTCTCTCCAATTAGAAGCCATTGTAATTGAGAAATTTTAGCAAAATGTCCTATGTTGACAATAAAATCATCTTTACATTCCTTAAGCCATTATGCCATATTCTCTACTGGATACCCCATTCTTTGTATTCAACACTTCTAAACAATAACAACATCATACAGAGAAATATGCAGCAAAACTAAGTCAGAAAATTACATACTGCCTATTAAACATTTATACCACATAGATTGTGGATGTAGCCACTGTGATGTCACCAATTGGTTTGTGAATTCCACTTTTGAAGACTGAAACTGAGCATTTTGGTCATCATCATCTTAGTTTGTTTGAAACCAGACATCAGAAGCTAGAAGTGGATCTAACACAAGGTAGCCACACCTTAAAGCTAACCCTTCTTTATTGTCTATTTGATAATTAATGGGGACATAATGTAAATAATAGTTAACATGCTATGGAAAGTGTTTAGTGAGGGTAAAGTTCAAGTCATTTTTTTTAAAACAAAGGAGTCACTCCCTGCAGCCACTTAGAAAGAATGCAGGTCTCTGCAGCTCTAATGCAGCTGGTAATGAGTCTTTATTTTTTACTACTTCCCAAATAATCAGCATAAAGATGTGATAAGTAGAATACCAAACAAAATTCAAAGTGAAAGAAATTAAGATAAAATAAATTCAAATCATTATTTTTAATGCAAATGCTAAACCATAGTCAGGAGACACTAGAATGAGAAGAAATTTGCTTGAAATGAGCATTAAGCAGAGGATAAAGTGTAGATGAGCCATCTGACAGCCAGTAGCGTATTGTTAGTCATATTATGCACAAGACAATTACTTACGAGAGGCATATTAGCAAAAGCAGATAGTACTCAAATGATAGTATCTCAACAGCACCAATCTGCCACCAAGGGCACACAAATCCTTTGAAGCCAATTCAGGTAGAACGATGTGAACGTTCACTCTTTTCCACTTCATTTCATTTCACAAATGCAGGATTTGTTTCTGATTTAGCAGGAATATTTTCTTAATGTAAATTTTGTTGATCAAAAAAATAATTCAAGTTTTCTGATTGAATTGAAGCAACCATTAAATCTACAAGTAAAATGGATTTCCGCTACACTCACTATTGTTTCACATGTTGAAAATGAATTTTAATGTCGAGGGAAATATTCCTGCAGCTGGAAGAAATATGGTAAATAGCGATTTTCATAGGCTCAGTGGATGCTGTTTTGAAATAGGGCTCTGAGCTGTGTCAGTGTGGCGCATAATTTAATTTAAATTTCTGTAAGATTAATGTAGGGTGAAAATTACAGACTCTTGGGATCAAGACCTGTACTAGAGGCCGCAAGAAAGGCCGGGAAAAAAGACGGGCTCATCTTTCTAAATTAGATGTGTCACTGGTGACTGCATATTAAGCCTACCAACAGGGCAAGGCGAGGAGCTTATAGAGAAAAAAAAAATAGGACAGTATACCCTCGTTGTATGGTGTCTGGCAACAGAAGCAAGGGATCAATTTCAAGTATGTGACTCACTGTACCCCAAAGGTCCAGGGTCTCTGATTGCAGCAAATTACAGCTTAAAGGGCCCTTCATACTGTTACACAAGTGCTCCAGGCACACTGGCTGATGTCTGAGATGACATGTGATGCACTGGGCTGGTTTGGGGTGTGTATCAGAATATGTGTGCTGTCTGAGGGCAATGGGCTCTAATTCTTCCTCCCACTATTTTTTACCAAGCAAGGTGATGGAGGGGGGGATTTGAGTGAAGCAGCCAATGTGTCAAATACATAAACTGCAGGGAGATAATTATGCCCTGACAGCAAACTGTGCATACATGTGCATCAGTCACTAAACAGTACAATTATGCCTCCTCAAAGTGTATGCTTAATGAATGTCCTGGCTGAAGCAGAACAATATCAGATGAGCTAGTGGAACTCTTAACCACACAGTTTCCCAAGCTTCTGTTTGAAAATGCTAATGTGATTTTAAAATAATATGAAGCTTCAGCCTGTTTTACCTTGGATGGTCCCTGGGAGCAGTATGGATGGCTTCTCTCATACTTTCATGGCATATGACCTTGAGTGCTTTATTAATTTTCTTATTTTTTTAGGGCAAGACCTCAGGCTATTCACCTAAAAGATGAGTCAGGGGATCACTTGAGGCATTAAATCTGAAATTAGACAATTTCCAGTTAAAAAGACTTAAACAGTTCATTAACTATTTTAATTATATATTTTTTTGCTGAAGAATAATTAAATTACAATGATCAAATTAGCCTCGTTGTTTTATGTGCAAGCTTCCCTTTCAATTAGTCAAAAGGTCGGAATTATTTAAGATCTTTGGTGACAGAAGTCTGGTTAACATCCAGTCATGTCAAAATTGTTTGAAAAAAAAAGTGGGTGCATAATTCTTCTCTGCCGGAATTATAGATAGCGCTTTAAAAAGATAAATGCAGGAGAGATTGTCTTGTGGAATAATCCGATTGTGAAGTGGAGATGCTTTGAAAATGCTTAACTCAAACTGCCATTTAACCACTTGAATTAAAAGCCTTATTCACAAAGAGGATAAACTCTGCTGGAACAATCAGTTTCTCAGCAAAAAGCTATGAATCAGTAACTGGGTTTGCTTTTGGAGAGAAGATGTGGGTTTATTGTTTGACAGATATCTATAATGCCTTTTACTCAAGGAGTTAAGTGACCAAGGATGCACAGTTCTCACACTGACTCATTGTGTTTTGAAATGCATTGCACTCCATGTGTCATCTCTGAAAATGTGTGAATACGGCTGACTATATCATCTGCATTGTGGTGTTCCAAAACCCCTTTTCTGACTGACATATACTAAATCTTTTTATTGCCTTTGTAAGATCTAAATATAAAATAAAATATATCAGTAGCAACCATGAGGAAAAATAACAATTTAGAGCATATTTATTCCCTTGGAAACACACTGTGACAGCATAAAAGGGTCAGATTTACATGGTTAGCTTGTGTGGAGTCATAATGTATGAACATAAACATTCTTCTTATATTACATTACCCTGAAAATTGCATTTGTAGAAAAGAAGAGCTTCATTCTGTCATTTGCAGCAGCTTGAAATTCTTATAGCAGTCTGCTGCAGGATTTCTAGTCTAGCACTACACAGGGTCAGAGTAATTTATCATGATGATTGCTGTACAATAAGAACACCTCTGTCCACCACGGTATGTGCAACACCTAACAAGCAACCAGATATTTCAGGGAACATCACACAAGTGGAATAAAAAAGATTGTGTGTCAATAACAATTTAAAATATAATGCTAGATGCAAAGATATGCAAACAAGCATTATGAAAATGTAAAAAAAATGAAAGTCACTCTACAATGATCAGCACACACTAATAATGATGAAGACTTCAGGGTGGAGCGTATTTTGACTGTAATAGGGTAATAGTAACAGTGAGGTAAACCCGGACATGTCAATCACAGGGTCAAACCAGAGAGACATGCAAACATGCACTCTTACATCAACACCTATTTTAAGAAGCTACCTTTTCAATAATGTCAAATCTTTTTCTCAATTGAATAAGTCACAAAATTCAAACAGCTCTAGGCTACAACTGTGTAAAAATGTGACCTTTTAAATATTACACCGTGTCATTATTTATTTAACAAAAATTAAGCCAAACTGCAGAAGCAGTGTCTGAAAAACGCCTGAAGTGCGCCCTTACTGCTATCAGAAAATTTAAGAAGGTAAGTAGCTGCCAGGTGCTGCTAGTCAAATGCACTTGATTAACTGATCATCAGCAAGTGTGAGCACCTCTGTCAAAGCAGAGGTTTTGGCAGTTTGCTGGTCTGGAGCATTCAGGTGTGTGTTAACACAATGCAACAATGTTAACACAATTTGAAATCCATCTTTCTACAGTGAGAAACGTTATTCACAAGTTGAAAACATTCAAGACAGCTGTCAATCTTCCCAGGAGTGGACGTCCCAGCAAATTCATCCCAAGGTCAGACTGCATTATGCCATGCATCCATTTTCTTCTGCTTATCCAATTCAGGGTTGCCGGGGTGCTGGAGTCTATCACAGCTGTCAGAATGCAAGAGGGGTGCACCCTGGACAGGTCAGACCATGCACTGCTCAGAGAAATTGCACAAAGTCAAGAGCTAAATCTCAGATTCCACAGGCCTCAGTTGACATGTTAAATGTAAAAGTTCATGACAGTACAATTAGAAAAAGACTCAACAAGTATGGCTTGTTTAAAAGGGCTGCCAGGAGAAAGCCTCTTCTCTCTAAAAAAGACCATGGCAACACAGCTTAGGTTTGCAAAGTTGCATCTAAACAAACCACAAGATTTGTGGAACAATGTCCTTTGGACAGATGAGACCACGAGTGGAAATATTTGGCCACCACGTTTGGTGAAGACTAAACACAGCATATCAGCACAAACACCTCATACCAACTGTCAAGCACAGTAGCTGAGGGGTGATGATTTGGACTTCTTTGCATACACAGGATCTGGGGGTGCACTTAGTTTTTTAACAAACTGCTTCTTCATTTTGGCTTAGTTTTTGTTAAATAAATAATGGCACTGTGTAACATGTCATGTGTTGCTGATCATGTCAAATTGTATTTACCTAATTTTAAGACCTGCTTTCATATATATATATATATATATATATATATATATATATCCTGATACGTAAAACTTTAGAACTGAAAGAGGGTGTGCTTTCTTTTCACCATGACTGTATTTTTAGTACAAGCTGGGACCATTGTTCATGAGCAGCAATTTCTGCTCCCTGCATACTGTGCCAACAGCCTGTCAAAGAGAACCGCCACTTCTTCATCTTCTTGATATATTGAATCACTTCTTCCTTTCCTTCATCTAGTGGTCCTTGCTGCTCGCCTCAGCACATCGTAGCTGAACACCTTGCCTGTCTGAACCTAGTCCTGCTTCGCCAGCTACTGACACACAAATGCTTTAATTAGGTGTGGGTGTTACAGTGCAGACCTTTAGCTTTAACTTTCAAGGAGAGCTGACACTGAATCTTGACAGTATACAGGTGTGTAAGTTTAGTATTTTACATTCACCAGTATATTTAGTCCGTCACATCATTTAGTGTCACCTTCAGAACTGTGTAGCAAAAACTCCAGTGAAAAAGGCAAGGACATTTTGCACATTCACCTCTCTGTTGCATGTTAAATTATGTGAAAGCGTCAAAAAGTACTGAGTAGCCAATGAACAGCTATCAGTACGGTGGTTGGAGACATGCACTTCTATATTACATTTATGGCCATCTGAAAGGTTCAATAAATCATTTCACTGGTTCAGTTGAGCAGCTCCACTTTTATTATGTATAACACATTTACACAAATGACCCACATGTGACTCTGTAGGATCATATAGCAAAGGAAAGTTGCCCTAAAATGAAAGTCTATGTTTATCTGTATGCCTATTCTATATATAACATTCAATCATTCACTGCACAATAACTGCAAACCAGACACACAGGCACAGCCTTTGATTTAACAGCAAAGCCTCTGTCTCAAGGCCATATCATAATTTCTCCCTGGTCATTTTCCACAACCTAAAGTCATAGTTACTGGGAGCATAAAATTCTTGTAGTAATAGGAATAATTGATGACTGGCTATTTATGGGGATGGGAGCAGTCTGGCGTAACAAGGTCAGAGATGTGATTTGCAGGACAGTGCCTGGAGAATGAAGAGAAAAAAAAAGGGGACCCTTTGCCTCAGATAAGAGGGACTAGAGAGCGGAGGAAGTGTGATGTTTACATTTAGTATGTTTAAGGTGAATCACAGCTGCTCAAAACAAGATGCAGTGTAATTATTCCAGTGACACACTCAAATACACAGTAAATATTGAACTTGACTAATGAAAAGACTACACTGCATGATGTGAGATCATCCAGTGTGTATTTTTAAAAGCCTACTGCAGTGTATTTTCATCAGCTTGAGACTAAACAGCTGGAAGCACAAGTATATCATCTGTTCTAATGAGGAGCACATTGCAGTGTCACTTCAAGTGGGCTGCATTAATGCCTTCGTAGCTCTATAATTAGCAAGATACAATTTTCCAAAGCAGGTTATTCAGCAGTGACTGCGGAAGCCACCGCTAAGCTGATTTGATTTTCTGCCTTAGCGTCACCTGTATGGGGCTGTTAAGGAGGAAGTGGGGAAAGGGGGAGGAGGAGGGTGATTGGGTAGTAGGTAAGGAAGTAATAGAGTCACATAAATGTTTTCCTTGAGCAGAAGATGGTGTGATAAAAACTCCAAGTGTGCCTCTAGCTGTAAGCAGCTGCATATTTCATGGTTAGTGATAGACCACACTCGCTTTGTTTGAGCATTTTCAAACAAATCCCAAGGATTAGGAGGAGTTAAGTGTTACCTGTAAGCTGCAGGAATACGTGAATTAATGTAGGTTGTGCTGAAACTATTACTTTTATATCAGTACGACTATTATCAGTCACTGTAGGGACTCCTGGTCTTTTTATAGCCAAGGCACTACTCAGACTACGTCTAATATATTTCTGGATAGCTTGATGTCAGTTTCATTCACAGCCTGACATTATAAAATCTGTTGGGAATCAGCTCTTTTCGCAGCACCTTTCTCTGTCCATCCTTGTCTTTATGTAGCTGCAGCTCTGTTATTGTTACAGGCGATCACCATTAAGAGGGAAAGTTGTTTTGTATCCGAATGAAACCATCACCAATAGATTCTTAAGTGACAGATGGTCGGCTAAACAGCCTCACAGTGTTCTGGTGCTGACTGTGATGATTTAATTAAATTAATCATTTTCTCAGGCCATTTTCACGGGACAAATGAAGTTTCCCAGTGGGTATTCCAGAGCCCAGTCGAGAGAAACTCGATTACAAGTTGTACACAGCCGCGTTCTTGAACACAAATTGGATTTGAATTACTTTCCACGAAATATGGATTAATCAAGATGGTATGAGTTAGAAGAAATGCCGTGGGAGTCTCATATGTGGTGGTGGCACGAATATCATCCATCATAAAGCAGCAGGAGCCGTGTCTCCTCAAGCCACATCTGATCACTGCAGAGTAAGACTAATTAGTAAGAGGGAATGTTTTCTGAGCAGAGTGAAAACTCTGACAGGGCCGAGACGTCGTCTCCTCCCGCACCAGACGCATCTCAAAATAAAGCGCTTTCCTCATGTAAGCACACGCGCACGCAAGTCTCCCGCACGCCCAGAAAAGCCAGTGCTTATCATTTGAGTTCACTCAGTTCCCCCTTCAGACCACCGTGTGGTTCATTCCAGCGCCTCTGTATCCTCAGTGCGAGGTGTGTTTCTGCTGTCATCCGCACTGAGCAAGGCGGTTCAATCACTCCACTGACAGAGCAGCAAAGTGAAATACGATGGAGAGCGAGCAGAGCTGGTCTTGTGCTGGACGCGTATCTGGTAACGGGGTGAGTTAATATTGAATTGATATGAATCATTGGCTGCCCAGTTTTTTTTTTCTTTTCTAACAAAAAATGGCGTTATGATTTCTTTTTAGACTTTAAAAGTGGGGATGTACGGTGATGTGTAACAAGTGTCTTGGCTGATTATCATCTGTAAGCAGAGACGGGCGCAGATAGGAAACCTCATGGGACAAGTGATCTCCACTGAGATGAGATTTCTGAATATTAAAATGGTGAAGTTTGATTCTCTTTGTTAAATTGCTGCAAATTTCATGAATTACATTAAGAGTTGTAAAGACCATGTGCTTTGAGCATTTGATAAGAGGAGACAGAGAGAAATTGGACTGGTATGACAACATGCTAAAGCTGCTGAACGCACAAGAGATTGACCATCCGATTTAGAGGTTTGCTTTATGCTGCCTTGTGGTTTTATTATCTCTCAAGTCAGAGGACCCATCTACATATCTCTCCTCCATACACCTGCAAATGTCAGCTCTGAGATTCCTCTTGGGGAAAATTGTATAACAAATGAGTATACAACAGTTTCAGAGTGGAGAGCTTAACACAACAAGAATGCCATTCACACTCTTGCAGTTTTAATCAAAAGGCTGTGGCAGTGTGTTTGGGCACAAAGATGAAATGAAACTGGGACGTCAAAAAGCACTTTCTACCTGAGAAGGAATATATTGTTTGAAATTGCAAGCTGATTGCAGAAGGATCAAAAAAGAACACATGTAATCAGAAGCAGCATAAATAAAAGGCAAGCATACACAGCTCTCGCAAAAGTCTTTCCCTTTTACATTATGACCTAGCAGGAGGTCAGAAATAACTGCAACAAAGAAAAGTAGTCTTAGCAAACATACAAAACTCATTCTCTTTATTTTTATGGGCCCCCATCAAATAAAGGGAAGGCATCTTGATTTTTGCAGTATCTTGGGCACTGTGGTTATCCTGCAAAAGCACCTGAGGTTCGGAAAAGATTTCAAATGCAGATAGATTTGCTCATTTGAACTGCATTATCTTCTGCAGGTCTGTCAGGATCATGAAAATTCTTCATGTTTATAAATATAATTTCACTTTTGTCCTCCTACCATAAAGTACACTGTGTACAGATCTTCTCAGACAGATCTTTTCTCAACTAAAATCCCCAAAAGGATGGCAAGCAAATATGCTCAGTGAACCAGCTGGCACAAGTATCAAGACACTATCTGACCTGAACTGACATTTTCCCAACACAGCTGTGTGGAATAACATTAAAAACAAAATGTATTCAGCCCTTATCCTTTGATTTTGCTATCTTAGGCTTTCTACCAGTGTCTCCTTCTTCACTCCTCTCCCATATGTTTACACATACATTTGCATTTGTTTGTTTTTTTTCTTTCTGTCTTGTGTGTCAGACTTTGAGTGAGTGGCAGTTGTCTTTTGAGACACCTGGCCTGTAATGTCCCCAGAGAAACTGCAGCATTGCTTTGCTGAATGCCGCATGTTTTGATTGCATCTTCCTTTCATAACAGTTGTCCAATTTCATGGCTATTAGGCTTGTTAATAGGAGCGGGGAGAAGAGAGAGCACAGAGCCCATTGGTGTGCTTTAGGTGGAACCTTTGATTAGAGGGGATGGATTGTGATGCAAAGAGACAGTGTCACATGTCACTTACATATAGAAAGTGATAGAGACATGGCCTTTGTTGTTATTACCCATTGGGCCTTACTGATAAAACCCAGTGATTGATAAAAAGTAACTCAATCTGACATGGCCCCTTGGGTATAAAAGCATGAATGAAGCATTTCACAGAGTCTATTTTGGTTTCCTTTCTGTGTTGCTTGTACTACCAAAAAAAGGGAGAATTTGAACAATGTTTAGTTTATTTATCATGTCCATTGCTTAGTAATATATCGAAAAGTAATGCAGCCAAACAGCCAGAAGAATTTGATCCTATTAATTAAATCCTGCAATTTAAATAAATTAAAAACCCAATTACAGCCAATTATTTCAGCAGTATTATAATGCATTAGCTGCAGTCATTATCAACACTTTGCCTCAAGACCTTGGAAAAACCTGAGCTAGAAATGGAGACATGCAAAATGAATGGTTATATTAAATATTCCACATCACGGATACAAATCTGCTTTAAAGACTGGTACAGTGGGTCAAGTTCAGAAACTGTGATCTGTGTTTTTAAAAAGCTTGGGAGGATTGCTTTAAGACATAATAGGTCAAAGGAATATGCTAAAGCAGGAAGAGTAATTTAAACTGTGAATGTATAAATAAGGAGTTATGATTAATGACTAAAATTAACATTGCTAAATTAGGTTTGTCTGAATATGTTTCCCAAAACACGATGCATGAAATCATTATTGCCCCCAGTGATGCTGCTAAAAATGGGACTTCTGTGAGTCAGATGTGTCTTACTTCTCATAACAGTGTCTTGTGGATAACAAAAACAATACAGATTTCTAATGTCAAAAACAATACAGATTTCTAATGTCAGTCAAATGCTTTTGTATATTTTAAAAGTTTGTTGGTAATGTGGTAGCTAAAACTGATGGTTTATATAATTTTCCCTTGTAAGGTAATTGGTCTCTTCAAAGTGTTTATAGTAGTTGCAAGCTGTACAGATCAATACTTTACAAACAGTCAGCTGTCAGAGTTGAAGCGGCTGGTGTTTTAGGATTCATTGTTTCTGCACTGTTGAAAATTGTGTAGAGTAGCTCGCCAAGTCTCTCCTGTGAATCTGTTGATAGAGCTGGCATGTCAAATCTTTTCATTTCCGAGCTTGAAACTGAGACAGTTGTATGGTAATACGAGGGTCTCTCAAGCACACAGTCTCATTCAAAGTGAAAGAGTTTCCCCTCTCTGCAACAACTTAAAGCACACAACTCCACAACACCTAACAATGGGATCTCTCAATTAAAAATGAAAATTAGATCTTCCCAAATGAGTCTGCAACAAAGACTCCACTTAAAGCTGTTCATTGTGCAACAGGGGCCTGACTTTGATGGAAATCAAAGGACAGCAGTGGGATGATAAAACTGAATATTTATGGCCTTTTCCTGAACCAGAGATGTCCCCGAGTACTTTTGAGCCTTTTTAACAGCAGATGAAATTGCACTTGAAAGTTGTAGGCAGGTTGCTCAACAACTGAAATGAGAAGCTCAAGTGCTTTTTACTATTGTGAACAAATCACTGAACTACCTCTCTGGTCAATGACACAGTGATGCAGACTAGTGTATTTGCACACTTTTGCAAACCCAGAAGTAAAAGCTGCTAATTTTTTGAGCAATGCATCTTTAACCTTTAGCGTATAGTGTATTGTTGAGACCTAAATCTGTGTCTTGTTCTCTCACCCCGCTGCAGAACGCATGAGCTGTCTGAAGACACTGTCGCTGAATCGTTTTTGGCTGCAGGGCTGTGAGCAGCTACCATGACATACCCCAACACCAGCACACTCGCAGTCAACTTCACTGGAGCTTTGGATAGCCATGACTCCGGAGGAAACATCTACCGCCCCTTTTCTGTTTTCAGCGTTCTTACTCTTACTTTACTGGCAATGCTGGTGGTGGCCACCTTTGTGTGGAACTTGCTGGTGCTGGTCACCATCCTGAGGGTGAGAACATTTCACCGAGTGCCCCACAACCTGGTGGCTTCAATGGCCATCTCAGATGTGATGGTGGCTGCTCTGGTCATGCCCCTCAGCCTAGTCCACGAGCTGAACGGCAGGCTGTGGAAACTGGGACGCGTGCTTTGCCAGGTGTGGATCTCGTTTGATGTGCTCTGCTGCACAGCCAGCATCTGGAATGTGACAGCCATTGCACTGGACCGCTACTGGTCCATCACCAGGCACCTGGAGTACACACTCAAGACACGCAAAAAGATCTCCAATGTGATGATCGCACTCACTTGGCTGCTGTCCTCTATCATCTCCTTGTCACCACTCTTCGGCTGGGGGGAGACATACTCAGAGGGGATGAAGTGCCAAGTGAGCCAGGAGCCTTCCTACACCATTTTCTCCACCTTTGGGGCATTTTACCTCCCTCTTTGTGTGGTTCTCTTTGTTTATTGGAAGATCTACAAGGCTGCCAAGTTTCGGATTGGCTCCCGCAAGTCCAACACAATCACACCCATGGCTGAGGTAATTACTCTTTCATTTTATACAATAACTCCTCATGTAAGTTACAGTTCCTGCATCAACTGGCTAATGCCCATGACCTGCAAATATGGATTGGTGTGCTGTTATTTATTATACTGGCTGATAATCAGGGAAAAATACGTATCCGGTGTGTGAGCATAAAGTCATCCTGTTCATCACCATCAGGTTGTTAATGTGCGTAGGAAGAAGGTAGAAAACTATAAATACTACCTCGGGCATCTTTGATGAAACATGCATCTGGCTTTGGTGTTATTATAATCAACAGGCACAAAAGGTCTAGATTAAGCAAACATTCAGTCAGGGAACTTTTCTTTTCACTTAGATTTATAACACATCAATGATAGATTATGCTACTTTTACAATCTTACAATAGCCATCCTTTTCCTTCACCTGTGAAAGGCTACTTATAAAATCATTTAGCATCCAGTGATTCTCAGGACTTAGCAAACATCAACAGAAGTAAAAAAAAAAAAAAAATGCACAGTGTTGGGATTTCATTTAGGTCATTTATTCATTTAATTTATGTAATGTGCATAATTTTCCCAATTCCTCAAGATACACAATTGTTTTGCAAGTGTGACAAAATTATTAGCTCGTGGTCAAGGAGGACCAATCACTCAGTAAATTAGCCACATCTGTTACCGCTTTGATGAACATTCATGTCAAGTTTCATTACACAGACAATCATTCTAGCTATAGCAATTATGCAATACAGAATATGTTTAATTTGTAATTTTGTTTTCCACAGACATATCCACCACCACCACCACCTCTGGTTACGTTTTATTTCTCTCAGTACCCAGCCAGAGTTTACTCAAATCATTTCCAAGCATACAAAGAGCTCTGCATTGTGCCTGCACAGAGCTATGATGTGAGCAGTGGCATCAGCATCCAAGATAATAAACTTCCTACACTGATCCATTAAAAACACCCACTCACACATAAATATAAACACACAATGCACCAGAAATAGAGTTCACTGAGGTAAGATTCCTGACCTAGTTGCACAAATAACTTGAGGATGCCAAAAGCCATATTATTTGGCTTCAGAAAATGGCTTGAATCTCTGCACAAATGTGAATACACCAGTATTTTAGACTGCATTAAACCTTTCAGTAAAATTTCACTATCAAACTGTCTTGACAGCATTTTATAGTTTAGCCCAAACATAAAATGTCATAACTGTACAAACATTAGCTGTAAGCCAGCTTCTTGTCCCCATTCTAAACTAAGATAATATACTGTATATATAAAGCTTTACCTCATGCAGTTGCTTAAACTTACCTAAGCCTTAATCATAGGATTTACAGATCAGACACTTAAAAACGAAAACTTTTTACACATCTTAGACTCATTTATCTGCTGTATGAAGACAGGCTTGCAGTTATATAAGTGTCCATTTTAGCAACTGCTCCATTTACTATTATACTGAACGATTTCTTAAATTATAAGCCCCCATGCCAGCGGCAATATGCTTTTAACTTCTGGCCTCTGCTGTAAAAGGATTTGCTTCATCTGTCTCATCAGTTATATGGTCTAGTGACCTGTATTGATTCAACTAAATTTACTCCAGAGAGTAAAAGTTCCTCTACCAGAGTGCAGGTTTAAATGTTGTACAGGACACAGCAGTGTAGAGTGTTGTCCTGTCTGCTTTTCTTCTGACACATTCAGACAGATAGTTTGTCTTTATAAATGCTGCGACCTGAACTTCACCGGATGAACAAGAAATAAAGTCAGCCTTGAGATGCACCAGGCAACAGTAAGAGAGGAGAAAGTCAGAGAATAAATGTTGACATTTCTCTTCCTGGCTGTGCAGTGTCTTTGCAAAATGGAGAAAATGGGCTTCTGGAAAATGCAGATTAAAACACGACTCCGGCTTTATATTCTCAGTGTTTTGTGTGTGTGTGTATGTATGTTTAAGAGTTGTACTGAGGCAATAAATGTGCCAGTTGATCACTTCAGAAAGGACTC
>VUQS01033675.1:14160-40754 GCA_015108495.1 Heterochromis multidens
GTGCAGTGTCTTTGCAAAATGGAGAAAATGGGCTTCTGGAAAATGCAGATTAAAACACGACTCCGGCTTTATATTCTCAGTGTTTTGTGTGTGTGTGTATGTATGTGTGTCTGTGAAATAAAAGAATAAGCTTTGGCTTGTTGATCCACCTGTTGATCCACACACCATTCTCCCAGCCTAATATCCATCTTTTCTTGAGCAGCCTCAACATTTTCACTTCAGCATTTGCTTCTCTCTGGCCTGCATTGTTAAAGATATTGCTTTGCTGATTCATCAGCTAATCAGATTTCTCAGACTGAATAATGAATCAATAGGGTAAGTGATTTATTTCCTGATCGGCTGTCTCCTAGGTAAAGGAGGAGACACAGCAGCCCCAGATGGTGTTTACTGTACGCCACGCCACTGTGACCTTCCAGACAGACGGGGACACATGGCGCGAGCAGAAGGAGAAAAAGGCAGCGCTGATGGTAGGCATTCTGATTGGCGTGTTTGTACTTTGCTGGATCCCCTTCTTCATCACCGAGCTCATCGTCCCATTGTGTTCCTGTGACATCCCACCTATCTGGAAGAGCATCTTCTTGTGGCTGGGCTACTCCAACTCCTTCTTTAACCCACTTATATACACCGCCTTTAATAAGAACTACAACAATGCCCTGAGGAACCTCTTTTCCCGACAGCGCTAAGCCTCTCTGCATGCTTAGCCAACACACTACACCAGCATCTGCTCCACAGTGTTACTTCTCATGACTAATCTGTGTTGGTTACTCCATCACTCCCAGATGGATGATAACCTAACACTGTATATAACAGTCACCGTAATGGGCTGTAGACTAATGTTTTGAAGCCTGGAGTTCGGTGTTTTGATGACTGCCATCTTGGTTTTTGGAAACCGGAGGTGACAGGCAAGTGTCGAATGTGACTCCTGAACCCCAGGACACTATGCAAGGTAGCCACGCCCTAAACCGTACCCTGCTTTATTGTCTATTTTTGCTATAAATAAGACCACGATTTTAAAAATGAACACCATACTGTTTTGAAGAGGACTTAAAAATAGCATTTGAAACAAGACCTCAGTAGGGAAAAATTTACTGAGGTTGTAAATCAAGTGTGCAGTAGGGTGGTTTTCTCATGGACTGCTGTACAGTCTGACTACCTTTCACAACCAGAGGAGTTGTCCCCCGCTGGCCAAGAATTTACACACTATGAGGGCTCATTTATACCCACTGTTCTTGCTCTCACAAACGTCGCCATACGCCAAATGTGGCATCATGTCTGCTGGTACAAGCCACGCTTTTGATGTTGTTTCAGCTGTTCGTGCACCTCTCAATTTTTGTAACCTAATACAGGTACAGCTGCTACCACAGCCAGCTTGAAGACACAAATTTACAACTGTGTTGGTTTTTAGCACCATTTTAATGATATATCAGTATAGAGGCTCAGAGATTCACAGATTATACAGAGGGAGATGTTAGAACAGTTTGAAAATATGAGACTTTCTGGAAAAAACTCAGCAATTTCTTTGCTTCTGGGTGTGACTTCTTCTTCTCCTATATCAGCACTGAAGTGGAGGTTTTGTCTGAGTGGCGACACCTATTGTTCAGGAGAATACTGCAGCCAGTACTTGCGCCCTCAGTGCTGGTGTAAGGGCCTCATTATACCCACTGCATTGGTCGCTTTGTGTGCCAACAGGGATCACACAGCCACATCCATTTATGCTTGCTGTACGGTTCTTTTGTAGCAATGGCAAAATGCTTGAGGTTACAAAAATCGAGTGGTGTACTATCGGGTGAAACCACACCAAAGTGTCACTTTTGTCAGATAGCACCATTCGCGAGGTCAAGAACGGTGAGCATACTGGCCCCTAAATGGTAAGGAGTTGTGGCAACATCACTGTTTGTGCGCAAAGCGACCAATGCAGCAAACATAAATGGGCCATACAGACCCAGAGGTTACATCCATTTTTATGTAGTCTCTGATGATAACCAGAAACTGTGTTTGGAAAAAAATAATTCTGTCAAAAAGTCTCTGTTTTTTTTTTAATGTTGTGGTCTCTGCCTATTAGAGACAGTAACTTCATAGCTGGACTGAGCTAATATGTCTGCAAGGAAGAGAATAAATTGGTTGTGCTGTGATGGCAGCAGCAGGTACAGTGCTGTCTACATGTTGGCTTATGCTCTTCTCTCTCATTTCAAGCTTGTTAACGAGAAATGCATGTTAACGTGCTTGTCAACAGTTTCATCATGTGTGAGCCTGCTGGGACTAAAACTAGAGCTGGAAGGAATTTTAATAAAAGCTGAGTAGAACTGAGCAAACTGAACTTCATAAATGATAAATTGACAACCAGCTGGGGATTCTGTGTTGTAACACATCAAAATGCTCATTGTCAGTAACATCTCAAGCAAAGAATTTAATCTAATTATAGAAAAGATGGATTGTAGTACAGAGCCCTCTAGGAAAACTGTTGAAAAACTTCCACTGTTTAGCTAGATACACGCCTCGGTATCACATAAATTCATTCAAACATGCTTGCTGACAAATGTGCATTCTGTTCTCTGATGCTGACGAGCTACACACTAATATTTCTTGTACTTTGTCTACACACTGGTAAGAGTTTTATGAAAGCAGAGAAAATAGCCAGACAAGTCATTATTTTCATACTCTTTGAATAAATCCTTTGTTGAGAAGCTGCAGCCGCAAATGATCACATCTTACTCCTGTTCCAATAACAGATAGATACACAAGAACTTTTGACTGTTGTAAAGCCTCTCAAAGCGTTATCACAATAATACATCCTGACAAGTCAGTGAGAATTGAATTGCAATATAAAAATAGGGGCGTTAAACTTGATTATACTGTAGTATGAGGGTTACAGGAGTAAGAAAAACTTGTGTCAAGTGATACCAATATCCCTGAACAGCTCAAAAAATTGACACAAAACACAGTTATGATAGAGCTGATTTAATAGTGCTTTCCATTTTTAGATCTTTTTGTATGACTCCCCTGTTTTCCTGCACAAATTGCTTTCTGCTTAATTGTTCGCCACTGTGAAATCAGTTAATGAACCTTTACTTTTTGTGGAATAGACTGTGATGTGAGGAATCAAACATGAGAAATGGATTCTCAACAAAAGAAAATGTCCTACAGTACTGTGCAAACTCTTGATTTACTTCATTTCTTTATAATTTGCTAGGAAAATGGGAAACCCAAGTAAAAATACAGTATATAAGGCAAAAACAGAGCTCGTACAATTCTAACAAGCTTGAACGTCAATATTTGGTATGACCACCTTTATTCTTCAACACAGCCTGAACTCTCTTTGGCAAACTTTCTTGTAATTTCTTTAAGAAGTCTTCAGGAATAGATCTCCAGGCTTCCCGAAGGACATTCAAAGCTCTTCTTTGGATGTTGGCTGCCTTTTCTTCTATTTTTCTGTCAAGATGATCCCACACTGCTTCAATAATGTTGGGCTCTGGGGAGGCCAATCCATGACTGATAGTGTTCCACTGTGTGTTTTTGTATCCAGGTATGCTTTTACTGCACTGGCAGTGTGTTTGGGATCATTGTCCTGCTAAAACATGAAGCTGTTGCCGATCAGACATTGTCCAGATAGTATTGCACAATGGCTCAACATCTTTTCAGTGTTCATAATTCCATCGATTTTCTGCAACCTGCAACACCACTGACTGAAATGTAACCCCAAATCATGATACAGCCTTCACAGTTTTACAGATGGCTGTAGATACTTGTGGATGTACCTTTCTCCTGACCTCCTCCGATGACAATTTGAACCAAAAATTTCAAATTTGAATTCATCACTAAGACCTGTTGTCACTGATTTTCAGTCCGGTTTTTGTGTAATTTTGCATACCTCAGCCTTTTCTCCCTGTTTCCCCTTCCTTAAGAATGGCTTCTTGACAGCCACTCTTCCACTGAGACCATTTCTGATGATGCTTCAGTGAACAGTAGATGGATCAACTGAAGGGCCAGAAGCATCTCTCAGGTCCTGTGTCAGGTCTTTGCTGAATTTTTTCCTCTTTCTTAAGGACATGACTTTCAGATACTGTTCATCTGCTGTAGATAGTTTTTTAGGCCTGCCACTTCTTCTTTAGTCCTCCACTTCTCCAGTTTCCTTAAAATTTTTAAGAACACACTGTACAGCGTGCCAAGATATGCCAAGGTTTCAGCTAATAGCTCTTTGGGAACCACATTGTTGGTGCAAAAATACTATTTTATACCTGTCAGACTGTGTTATCTTTGGCATTTTTTATAGATTCAGCTAAAGAAATGGAAACAAATTGTGTTTTTGCAACAGGCTGCTAGTAACAAAGTGCCTAAAGACACCTTTTTGAACTGGTTCTTTGCTAAGTTCTCTGTTATGTGTAGACACAACACTGGCTCTTCCCTTGAGTTAGGTGCCTTTTTTATGCTTGAATGATTCATAGATCTTTGTTAGATGACTTAACAAAAAATAAACAAACAAAAAACATTCCTCTGAAAATTCCACTGGACTGGACTGAACATGAGTGAAAAAGCAGCCAATGTTCAAAGAAAACTTTGAAAGACCTTTAGAAATCCTGGAGAACTATTGCTCATACCCACTTTAAAAAAAAAAGATTAAATCTGGTTCCTTGGAATCAAAATATTAAATAATGAAGGGTGGCTGAAGACTTTTGCACAGTACCGTACATATATGTACACTCCAGTTGGAGAATAACATTAAGGTTTCCTGCACCATTCGCATATAATGTTCTTTTTTTCCCTTTAAACCTGTCTTTCTTTTTTCCAGATGTAGTAAGACGACAAAGTGCATTTGTTCAAACAACTAATGTTGCTTTCTAGTGAAAACAGACTTCACTCTTTCACCATGATTTGTATTTTATTATTAAGCTCAACAGAGTAAAATATATATAAAAAAAAAAAACTGCTGACAGTATTCTGTGATGAATAAAGAAAATGCATGCAAAATGAACAAAAATTGTGATTATTAAATTCATTGTGATATGCTATGGTAAATATCATCCTTTGGGATTCTTTCATTGATTAACTTCTTATTAATCAATTCTTAAATTGCTGAGAACAGCAGATTCTTCACCTCTCTTTTTTTCTTGTGTGTTATGACCCAGCTCAGGAAATGCAAAGTGGTCCTGTTTACCATCTGTTCCTTACTACGTTTGTCCTATTCAGAAAAAGGATAAAAAAACAAACAAACAAACAAAAAAACAATTGAAAATGGTCCATCATGTTCAACTGTGTCAGCCTTTTTTCATTTGCGCATGTTCTGTTCCGCAGAAGCCTTGGATGATAAAATTAACAATAAACAAACACTCTATTTGTGGAAAAAAAAAGAGTCAAGTTTACAACTTTTATTTCATTTATAAAAGTAACAGCTGTAGAGGCTGAGCCATGAGGCATACTGCTAGGTATTTGTTAACTGTTGGCACACACTAGCCTGGAATAATGCATAAAGAGAGCTGGAAAGAAGAAAATATCATTAAGACAGAATTTTGCATTTTAGTTTTGGTAAGAATTCAATCACTGCCAAGCCACTGGGGTCATTTTATAAACAGGCACTGGCGCGTCTTTACTCTCTATGGAGCCACTGCCAGCATGCACATTTCAGAGCCAGCAGTGAGCCTGCTGCTGTTCAAAGGAGCATATTCATCCGTGTCCAGGGAAGACAGCATGCATGAAAATGTGGTCTGCCTAAACTGACTTAGGATTAGAACCTGATGCCTCTGGCAAGGCAAACCTGTGCTTTAGCTACTGAATTTTGCAGTAATAGCTGCAGTAATAGTTGCAGCAAGCCCCTTCATGACACGTGCACAGTAATAAAATGTACTCTCCTGCCACTGCAAAGAAAAAAATATGAAAAATGGTTGGAGTATGTGGCCAACTGTGAGGACATTTATAATAAGATATATTACACCTATTTTATGCATATGTGCATGCAACCTTTTAGAGCTTACTTTTAAAAAACTTGCTATTTCCACTTTAATATATGTGTCTACCAGTAAACAAGCTTATCCCTAGTTTGCCACCACAGCCTCTGGTAACAATAGATCAGACCTGAGGTAATGGCTGAACTGCATGTGGTGTGGCTTGCAGTGTAGAGTGACCAGATAGGCCGAGATGTCCTGCACTGCCATGACTCTCTTATCTTGACAACAAATTGGACTCAGTCTCTTCTTTTCTGAGGCAAAGTCAACTCTGTGACTGTGTTTTTGTTCCACTTGTTATCTTGTGGCAGCTCGGTTTCATCCAAATCGAAACTGCACAGCAGGACTGTGGAGAAGAAAATCCTAGTGAGCGAGGGAGAGAGCAGATGTATGTATGTGTGATCGGAATGACATCACACTCACTTTTTCAACCTCCGCTTCACCCTTTTGCTTGCTTTTAATTTAGGTTCTGGGGGCAAAGTAGAAGTTATTGTGGGAGAATGAAAAAATTGGAAATTCTGAAATACTCCAGAGGAGGTACAAGCCGATAAATCTTTTTTTTGCCTCAAGCCAGAAATGGGATGGCCACTGCTTACTGGATTTTTTTTTTTTTAGGTTTCTTTTTTTCATATTTCATTACGTGAACTCTGCTGATGCACTGAGTTGGACCAAAAAGAAAAAAAAATGTTAAGGAATTTTTAATCGGCTTTTGATGCAATATGAAAAACTCAGTGATATAAATTAATGATTATGAGTTTTCAGATTTTATTTCACAGCACAAATTAAAACCAAAAAAAGACCCCAAAAGCAGCAAAAAACATCATCTCATGGTTATATTGCTTTGCAGTCAAGTTGCATTTTATATCAATTTCTGTCCAGGCTTATACAATATACTCTATGTTGCAAATATTCAAAAGAAATTAAATCAAACATATTAAGTGTGTTTATGCTTGACCAGTAAACATGATTATGATAGAACACAAATCTGTGTACGGTTCCCAGATGAGCACCCAAGTCAGTAAATATGAAATATTGTCACAATCTTCCCTTCTGTCCTTGAGTTGTGCTGGTGAATAATAGAAAAGTGTTTTTGAAGAAGGTATTTTTGAGAAATTGTGCTCACTAGGGATGGAGGAATGGAGGGACATGGGATGTGGGACAAACAACCAAAAAAATGAAGTCTCTGGGCATGTCTGTCACCAGTGGGGAGGAAAAAAAACACAAACACAGCAATATACAAAAGTGAAAACAGGACTGCCAACACATTTATACCTTGTATTCACATGCACATCAACACACCAGCCAACTGCCCGGTTCTACTCGCCAAAGACAGCTCTGCCATCAAACTTGAAAATGATTACAGATTCCTCAGCAGTTATGGTAACTTTATGTTATGGAAAGCTTCAATTCAAAATTTAACCAAACCTAAAGTGTTCAAGTTGTGTGTTGAGGCAATCCTGCCTCTATGAGTCTGAATTGTGGGCCCTAAACAAATTGCAGAGCAAGAAATTGGATAGAAGCTACACTTGCATGTTTTGTACCACTCTAAATGTTACCTGAAAGAATCACATTACCAACATGCAGCTCTGCAGTGGCCTACTGAAAATCTTGAGCATCATCTTAACCATTGTCTCATTTTTGTTGGCTACGTGATGCGTTAAGATGAGATGGCTATGAAGGTCTTGCTGTGGGAGCCAGATGCTAAGAGGAGATGTGGTCAACCATCCACGACCCTCAAGAAATTGATCGAAGAGAACATTGGACTACAGAACAAAGACCTCCTGCTTGCTATGCTTAACAGAGACGTCTGTTAAGGATCTCATGGTGTCACCATGATGATTAACATGCAATCTGTAGACTATATTTAAAAGATTCATGCAACTCATTCATTCAAGCAACTTCGTTACCAGGGCTACCAAAGTCACACAATTTATGCACAAAATTTCAGGACAAACTGTCTAGCAAATTTTGAAATATTTCTGGCTTTACTGCTGCAGCCGCCCAACCAGCCAACAGATTGGCATCACTTTAACAAAAAAGTGCGCCCACAGCTTTAAACAAACAGCCCATAATAAAGCTGTAATTTTATTGTAAAGTATATGGAATGGGAATATAAAATGCTTTAGTAAAGGCTTAAAGGGAAAAGATTTGGAACCTGAAGGAAATGCTGTCAAAAAATCTTATGTACTGACTCATCGGTCTTTTGTAATGTCCTCACCGTCATCTCTCACTAAAAACTGACTGATTTTGGGGGCTTCATTTCTTCTCTGACCCCTTTCACTCATACACAATAATAACTTGCTCTGCAATGCCATGAGTAGTTAATACACTCCATGTATAAAGCAGATACTGCCGAGCTACGGTGCCACTGATGAAATTTGACAAGACTGTGACATTTAAAGATTTTTACTTCTTTCTCTTCATTGTACTGCTATCATCCACCTAAGCCTTTCTAAATGGTATTGCATGCTCTTCTCATAATGTCCTACATTATGTGCCAATTTCAGTTCTTTCAAAACATCCTCTGCATGTAGCATCACAACAATAAGATGATGTTTTTTTGTTTTTTTTATTGGGCTGAAGTAGAATAAAAAGAACAAAAAAATGCTGTATATATTTTGTGTTGTCTGGTTGTCTGCATTTCAATTTAACACCCCACTGGGCTTGGTTAAACTGATGCAGCCATGGAGATAGAGCAGAGAGACCTTTGAGAGAACTTGAATGAAAAAGAGACATTTCACAGACTGATGAGTCTAAATGCTGATACAAGAGAGCTGGCTCCCGATGAGATTAGGCAGGTGGCGTTGTTATTTTGAGATTGCTTGAACTCACTACCAGACTAATTCAGGGGGTGATTGCTCAGAGTGGGTAAATGGCAAGATGTGGGGAATGTCAGTATGTGTTCATCAGGGAGACAGACACAGGCATATATATATGCATACAAACACAGATGAGGAGTGGTTACATTGCTGATATTCAATCATTCCACTGCAGGAGATCTAAAGCACAAGCAGGTGATTCCCTGACTCTTCAGCGCTTCATCAGTTCAGAAACGATAAACCTAAACACCCTCATGCTCTGTTGCTATGGCACCAGGGCTCAAAGAAAGCTCAGTACATATCTGTGAAGATTCCCAGTCAGTAGGTTCTTTGGTGCTAAGTCAAAGAAAGGCATGTGGTAATGTTTGTTTCTTCACCGAGACTTCAAGAAAGTCCTGAAACATGCCCAGCAAGTCTGCTTGCCGCTTCCAATTTCCCTTGTACAAAATACAAACAGGAAGAACAGAAATAATCTGGTGGTTTTCTGATCTGCATTTCTGAATTTGTGCACATTTCAAACTCTGCAAGCATTTATTTTGTGCAGTCTACTCAGGTTTGTGTTAGAGCTGAAATCCTTGGCAAAGTTTGTATGAAACAGTCCAAGAAAGTGCAATGTCATGCCTGAATGAAGGCACTTCTCTTGGCAAACAAGCCATTCTGAAACTAGAATCAAGGAGGAGGGGGATGTCATTTGGCACAAGTGCGTGGCACTTTGGTAAAGAACACAGTGTATTGTCATTCCTTCTGCCCTCCCTCTCAATCAGCCTAGAGGATGTTTGCTGGCGCTTCTTTGAAGTCTGATGATGTGCATGTCGGCGCTTTTATCATTACTCACATTATATGCAACGAGTGTGTAAGCTTCTGGTTTGAATTCCCTTGAAGAAGCATTACAATATGAATGAGATCAATTGCACAAGAACAGCCTCTGGTTGATTACCCACACCTGATGATCAGGACAAGGGTGGAAACAGCATGACCAGGAGCTTCAGTGGATTTTTTTTTTTTGTGCCGTGCTCAGGATTTTACAGAGAAAATCCTCCCAGGTGTGTACACTAACAAGGATTCAGTGCTGCATTAGAAACCATGTTGACCCAACCTCTGCTGGAACAAGTGCCTGCATTACAGCTCACATGTTACCACCACGAGTCCCAGGGGGAAAACAGCCTTTGTTTTACATTCCATTGTTTCAATGCATTCATATTCAGGGGAGCTTATAGAGCAGTGACACATATTGAAACCGACTACATGGCCCTAAACACCCTGTTACTGCATTTTTAGACCCTCTGAAGGCATTTTTTATGGTCTTTTACCAAGATGAGCATCATTAGAAACTGTAACATTTTTCCTAGGTTGTTGCTATGGGATTTTGCAGAACAAATACATTTGTACAAGCTTAACTGGAGCCTTTTTCTAAGATTAAAGACTAATTTTAATTATCACAATGCAACATGAGGTTGTATAACAACATTACAGATGTAGTCCTACTAATAAAAAAAACTTACATTTGTGAATTTAGCTTTCTTAGGTTACTTAAGAAGTATTTCTGAGTTGTCTTTAATAGGGTTTATCTGCTCTGCCTCAGCTCCACTGGGGTAAACAGCAGTGTGTGAAATTTGCCTCCTTTATTTTTTTCCATTATGCAAGCTGCATTGACATCAGCACATCCTTGTTTTCTAAATGGTAACCCCATTTCTGATTCTGGCACATTTTCTTTTCCACAAACGGTAGTTTCATCTCCATTTTATTAATTTGTCTATCCTTAGCCATATCCACAAGATTCAGAAATATCTATGTGGCATTTTCATTAATCTGACAAATTGTGCATTGCTGAAAGGCCTGCAGTGAAAAGTGTATCTGGACAGCTGATTGCCTCTTAGTTTCCATTTGTGATGTGGCTGTTTTTGAGAGGTTCACACAGCCCAAGGAAATGTTAAATTAGCATATTGTTGCTGTCTAGTAAGAAGCACACTAGAACTAAATTGTGTCAAATGGAATGGCAGATTCAAATAAAATCTACCATTGCTCAATAAAAATGCTGAATAAAGATTTATATGGAGAAGAATCTTTTTTGCTACTGTCAGAAATGGTATGTGTATGTGTTGATTTCAGTCTTGATGTCTCCTCAAACACACTGTAAAAACCATTACAACGAAAGGAGTCAACACAACAGTTCATTATGTGTCAGCATCAGATGACTTCTTGTTTACTCTCTCCCATAGTTTGGGTTTTGTTCTTGTTGTTGTTGTTGGACTCTTTATTTTTCAACTCTTTCCCCTCAAACCTGTCATGGCAGCCCTCCAAAGGTGCCTTCATGCTCATATGAAAAAGGAGTTCTTCCTCCCCACTGTCGCCCAATGCAAAGAGGATTGTCTGATCATTGGGGTACTCTCTCAAATATTGTAGGGTCTTCAATTATATATAAATAGAAATAAAATTGGATAGATTCAAACTGAATTGAACATCAAAGCATAAAGAAAGTGCTGTATCTTAACACTCTGGAGGGGATAGTAAGCAAAGGGGATACTAAGTGCTGGTTGATGTTCAGCTCCACTCCACTGATTCAATTTTGTCATCAAGAGAGTATTCAACAATAGCCTTCAATGACCATACAAAGAAATCACAACAATCCACATGAGACCAGTGAACAGAGCACAAGAGGATTCATGTATGACCAGCCTGACAACCCGCTCTGCCCTGTTTTATTTATAGAATAATGCAACTATATGTAGGTTAGTTTGTTGGCTATCCTGGCTTTTAATGACCTAAGCTACAACCCAAAGACAATTAAAAAAAAAAAAGTGTCACTTCCTGTTTGTTACAGGTACAGTCAGGAGCCACAGGGCATCAGTCACCTTGCAACAGTGTCAAGCAAGCAAGACTGCAGGAGAAATACACTCATTAATGCCTCTCAAGGACCACAATTTTGAAACTATCTGATACAGGTCTTTACACAGACACAAAAATGATTACGGCCATAAGTGGCCACAAGTGCAAAACCTATCTCAAGAGATATTGGCAACTGAAACTGTAGGACCGAAAAAAATGAGCAAACATCTTTGCCACAGCAAGCAATACAACTTAACCTAACAAAAGAATGCAAGTCATACAGGCAGTTTTCCTCACTGATGCTGGGTGCTCTGTGCTTCACACACATCACCACAAATATATTGGCTGTTGGACTGACTCAGGCTAGTTGAAAAATGTAAACATGTCTCACAAGCCTACTACATTTTCCCTTCACTTCAGGTTGAACTGATCAGTGCCTCACTGTGATGTCATAACAATATAACACAACCTGTTGTGAATTATTTCTTAAACATTAGCTGGCAAACTTCAAGACAACTTGTGTTTAGCACTGTTGTCTACCATGGTCTTGGGCTTTTTATAGCCACAGTTGGTTCACGCCAACTCCACTCTACACAGCCCACTTCTCACTTAAAATGTACTCCTGGGCTGCAGCACTTAGCAACATGTTCTCTCTACTAACTCAGGAAAGCTCAATATCCCCTAAATTATAGAAGACAAAAAGAGGTGAATTTACAATGTAGTGTATATTCTGCACAGGGAACCTCCAATTGTTGCACCCTTCAGTTATGACCATGAAAAATTGTTTGAGTATTTTACAGCCAGAGAGCTCAGAATCTGAATTACTGCTTTGAAAACCCAAATAAATGTAAAATAACAAAAGAGAAAATGAGGTAGTGAATGAGTCCTTGAGGAACTATAAACAAGAAGACTGTATTATCATGTTATATAGCAAGGGTGCTGCTGGGAGCTGGCCAGACACCAACTATAGATCTCTCTGTATCCACTCTTACATGGCTATATTGTTTCAGCAGTTTCTAAGTGTATCCTGAAGTGTTCATTAGATAATTGATTATTTAATTAGGAAGATCACAATGTGCTGAGTGAGCAGAATCAAGATGAGTGAGATGTCCCATTAGCTAAACTATGTGGACTCTGTGTGGTTGGATGTAGCTCTGATCAGTGGAAATCGTTTCAAAATAAAAGCAGGTGTGTTTATAGTGAATATACAGTAGAGCCTCCAACTCCATCAATTGAAAGTTTTCCACTAACCTGACAGTCAGACTGCTTATCCTTCATCCCTTACATAACAGTGTTGGAGACATTAGTCTTTGAAATCACAGTTATGTTTCAAAATTCTCTGCAGTTAAAAAAAAAAAAAAATACTACATTGCCTGTCGCTTTACTTTCAGAACTCCACTCTAAACTACTCTAAATGTTCCTACATGTTGTGTCATTTCCTTCTATCCCACACCACATATCATTAGACATACAAAGCCTGTAAGTGGGTCTGATCTCTACAAAGAGAGTCTGCATATGAATATGTAGAATCTGAGGGCAAGGGAGAAGATTTTTGGTATTAGAAGCTTGTTGGCTTTCTTTTATAGCCCACTTGTAGTCTGAATGCTACTAAGCAGTCACAATTGAGCAGGCTGTGGTTGTATGCTGGTAAAAAGTCCATGTGAAGAGCAAAAGAGATAATGCATAGAGATATACATTTGATAACCAGTGTCTATAATCGCACACTGATTTAATTTTATATTATTTTTTTCAGTGAGCCTGCATTCAATTGAAAACAGTGACTGTCAGACTTAATTGGAATTATGGGCCAGATATCTCCTGGCTACAGTGGAAACCTAGAAGAATTGGCTGTTGTCTTGAGAAGCTAAGTCAGGGAGCTCCTAGATTGGGCTTGCTTGTCAGAGCTGCCAAGTGGGAACAAAGTTTCTCTAATATTAGCAGCAACATACCATTAGCTGTTTGATAATGTGGTCAAGCCAAAGGCCTGTCAATTTGGAGTTGCCAGGCAGGAGGAAACGAGGAAGACCACAGAGAAGGTTCACAGATGCAGTGCAGAAGAGGTGTGACAGAGGAGGATGATAAGGATAGGTTGAGATGGAAGCAGATGATCCGCTGTGGTGACACCTAAAGGGAGCAGCCGAAAGAAAAAGAAGAAGTAGCAGAAGAAGAAGTAGTAGTAGCAGTAGCAGAAGAAGACTTTTTACACTAACATGTACAAGTAATATCTAATGGGAACAATTACCTAGCACACTGATAAAGGGTACAAGTTGTCCATTTTGTGTGTGTGTGTGTGTGTGTACATGCATGTGAGTCATATCTCATCATCAAGACAGGAAGGAGCTGCCAGACAGAAGCCAATCAAACCTTCATCACAGCCCACTGATTCACAGGAAATGTATGCACAAGGCAATAAAGCACAGACAAGCACATAATAATCTTCAGAGCAGAGTGAGCATCATCAGTCTACTTGCTGTGTGTGCATTAATAACGATGTGTGAAACCAGTTTAGGCTGCAGGGACTCCCGAGAAATATATGCCAAACATATATATATATATATATATATATATATGTAAAGCTATATTAGTACTCTGGCTTTCATATTACAACCCTAAAAACCACTAATGTTCATACAGAGTCTGTTTTCCTGCTGTGCACGTTTGCTTTTGAGGCCTATTTGACAACAGTTCCCACTGACAGAGTGGGTTCTGGTAAAAATAATCAAAGAAGCTGAGTCCTCTGTCTCTTCTTTCCCCCCTAATAAGCCCATCAGTGTGCAGAACATTTGAAAGGATTTCCTGGAGATGTCTGTATTATGTTGGTGATAATGCAGCTTTTCTCCTGAGAGCATCAACATGAAAAGCAAGAATCTTCAAATGCTCCTTCCTCCCCTGTGCTATCACGTGCAGAAACCTTCTACTGGGAACCAATCCATCTCATTAACACTGTTTGCTGTTAATCTGTCACTGCCAAAGCATAAATTTCTTGGCTTTGCACATCTGCTGGTTCTGGGGGACGTGCAATCTTCTTGATAGTCCGTTGGTCCTATTGTCATGCTGATAGATTGCCAATACCAGATTCAAGTTGTGATGAACTCCAATAAGGTTATCTTCAATTCACTTCTGTCTTTCACAAACACACGCATGGGAAAACAGAGAGCAGAGGAGTTGAAGGAAATTCTATTTCTCTGTTCCTCTTCTCTGTGTGTTTTCTCTAATTCTGTGATTTAATGCAATTGCACATTCATTTTAAAGCATGCAAAGAATGGTGTGCATACGTGCATATGGAGGTGTTGCAACTGTTGATTATATGAAGGGGATGCCAACATGAAAATAAATACAACATAACTATATTTCATATTTATAACATAATTTATTGATTAAAAAATAGCACTGATGGTAAAATAAGCAAAATATCATCTTGATCTTCATCACTGAAATCACCATCCTGTAGTTTGAAGCGATAATTCAAAATGTCCAACATGGTGGTGTCACATGGCAAAAGATCCCAGCTGTGTAACTTAATTGAGATTCATAGTGCAATTTAGAGCACCATATGTGGATTCATGTGTTTGTCTCCAGAGTCTGCAGCATTATCAGTCACGGTCATCTATGTGGGCCTATGTAAGTGTAATTGTAGGACATAATCACCATCATTATTATTATCATTATTGATTTTAGATTTCAAGAAAAACAGCTGCTAGATAGACAGACAGATAGATGTGTGTGCATAGACATTGAAGTGTCAAAGTCAAACAAGGTGAACTGGCACATCGCTGACACCATTTACTGAATGGGTTGTTCCGTCTCACTTCCCTTGCAGATAATCGTTCCCACATTGTTGCCAGCAATCTTAATTAGCATCCTAGTGCTCCCTGTTCTGGCCAATGAATTCCACTCAAATCCAGTTCTACAGCTCATCTGTTACACCTTAATATCTTCTGTTATCATGTGACTTTTCACTGTTTTAAGTTATGAACTTATGACCTCAAGAGCTCCAGAATATTTCTCTTCCAAAGACAAAAAAAGTTCAGTGTATAGTGCAGTTAAATTCCTTATATTTGTATTGCCACAAAATTAACTGCAATTACCACTTCAGCTGTTAGTCCGCTGTATTAGTGTGAAAGCTCATGCACCAAAAAAAAAAAGAAAAAAAAACACACACACCTATTTCACATGCTTAGCCCAAAAGTTAAAGGCATTCCACGATCTTCAAATATAGATGTTGCTGCAAAGAAGCTACACATGGTACTTATAAATGTTTTGCACACCTTTTCAATCTGATAGCTTAGACTATCTATACAATTACCACAGTTTCAAGGTTTGCATCCAAGATTTGTTCCACAGATTCAGTGTCCAGCAAAATGTGGCTAATGTCATTATCTCTCCTTTTTGTTTCTGAGTTCAAATGTTGCCATTAAAATATTGTAGAGAGGTATACCTTTTGACCTGTTTGATATGGAAATGCCATCAGTTTATCATTTTATCCTACACAACGCTTGTGCATCCTTGAGTCCAGGTGGGTATTTGTGCCAAATTTGAAGAAATCTCTCAGAGGGTTTTCTAGCTCTTTAGTTTTTTTTTTTTTTTTGTTCCGTTTTGATTGAGTCTTATTTAATTTCAAGATAAAGCAAGCTGCTGTTAGGGAAAAAGATCTGATAAACCCGCTGTACACTATTTAAAGTTACAGTGTTTAAAATATTTCACCGCTAGATGTAGGTAGATTGCAGATTGCAGTCAACTGAGTTCTGTTTTCTTACCCCTCCCAATTCAAGTGCATAATCCTAGCTGTGGTAGCTGCTATAGGACAAACAAGTTTTAATCAGTAAAGAGAGATCAAAAACATTAAATTTAGACTGTTCTCCATAACAGCAGCAGCCAGCGTGTTTCTACTACTGTTTGGCTTCCCTATCTGTGGAAGGCTGTCAGTCCACATTTTACCTCAGCTGTCAATGCAGGGTGAGAAGCGTCCACCTTTATTTAGGAGCAGGTGTCACTGATCCTGGAAGCTAAATCCCCATTTTTCTTCTGATAGAAAGCATTGTGCCTCACTTCTATGGTTTGAAATGGTACTGAACTCTCAATCACAAGTCAAATTAATAAGAAAAGCTGCTGTTTGATTAAATGCTCAGTTTCCACATGTGTTCATTCATTTTTCCATTATTGTTAAAACTTTGGACTTTCAGACAAAATGTTTTAAAACAACTTTTGATCCATGGCATTGCAAAGTTTACAAGCCAACAATATTAATGAGCAAAAGAGTAAATGTTGAGTAGTTTGAGAGCTGGGAGTTGGCTTCACAACCTAAATCCATGGTTCAAAAGAAGCCAACATGTATGACTGCATAAAGCTATCACAGTTCAAAGACTTTTTAGACAAGAGAGGAAGAAGACCATCGGATTCAGACTTCTTCCCTACACTAATGTTAATAAACTACACTCATAAAATCAAGACCAAAAACAGGACTGTAAGCAACCCCCAACTTAGTCAACAATAAAGAAAGGAAAAAAAATGCAGAAAGCAACTAAAGACAAAGGTAGGTGCTGGTGGGGAAGAGGTCTCCTCCACCCCCTGTGGGCTTATGTGTATGCAGGTGAGCTTCCACCACCAACGATTAGCAGGAATGAAAGAGAGAGGAGAGAGAGAACAGGGTAATAAGGATGATAAAACAATAAACTGAGGGCAATTGTGAAGGTGCACAGAGGCGTAACAACCACCACTGACAATGAAAGTTTGTTAAGCAGAAATTATTTTCAAGGTTACGTTCACATATATTCACAGCATGTAATTTCATTCTGATAAAATAGTTATAAAGACTTTCAGCTAAGTAATCTTCTTGTTATTAGTATATAATATTATACCCATAAACCTAACTAATCAGAAAAATAAAGATAGAGCACAAGGCATTTTAACAGATGATGAATGAGATTTTTAGTGATGAAAGAATTTTGCTTTGTTGTCATTCACTTTATATACATAAAACATACCCTGGTAAATGGTATTGCACAATCTGAAATACATTCTAGGTTACCATTATCAGGCCATTTCATATTGGGAGTTTTTTTCTTTTTTAATGTTTCAAGAAACCACAGGCCATGCAGTCTACCCAATCGCAGCAAAATTTCTTCGTTCTGCACTCAAAATAACAAAGATGAGGGTGAATGTTCCTTCTGCTTCTGTTCACAAAGAAGAGTCTTTCATTTACAAAGAAGCTTTTTTGCCTCACTAGAAATGACCTGAGCATAGGAGGCAGAGCAACATGTGAAAAGATGAAAAGGCAGGATACTTTCTACCACTCCCTGTGCTGCTGCATGGTTAAAGTTAAAATTATACTTATTTCTTAACTGTCAATTTCACAAGTGACAGATAAGGAAAGATCTCTCTCTTTCAGTTTGATGAAACTTGTTCACACACATCAAGAAATGACGCATGGCGTGCACAAGTATTTGTTGGGAAATTTCCTTGGTATCAAAAGAATAACAAAAGACTAAACACAGAAAAACTGGAGATGCAAAGAGATTTGCTCCAAAACAACGCTGATATCTGTCTCAACCCTAATGAGGCCGTTTGATGTGATTAACTGTAGGGCAATTATTGATCCTTTCCCAGAAGCTGAAAATTGTAATATGGCAAACTCAAGATGATGAAATTCTGGTTATTTGGATTATATTATGTTTTCACAAAAGCCTTTTTAGTTTATCTCTTGGCTGTAATTAAAATAGTTTGCAATCAGATTTTTCATGCTGTTATGAATACATTATAACAGATGAAAACATATTTAGCCTTTAACTTGATGTGTTTCGCATTGTTATGTGATGTAAAATGAAGCAGGACTGTTTCTGGAATTCTGGAGACACTGAGATTAAAAATCCCATCTGAATGGCCATATGACTTCTGTGGCTGTGTACTGACTTTGGGGCAAAACACAAACATGACACACATGAACACACACCATTCACCACTGCCACCAGCACAACAGAAAATTGAAAATTGAAAAAACAAAAACAAGAAACAAGAAATTAAAAAAAGCACAGCCCCGAAGCCATACCATTACAGCAGCACTCACTGTATGCATCTGGATCCCACAAACGCATAAATAATGTTTTTATGTTTGGTATTTTTCAGTCTGTTTTAAATTGCTGGTATTGCAGTTAATTTAATTAGTCGCTTGGTATAGAATATATTTTAGTTGTGCAAATGGGACAATGTCAGACCTAGATCGCATCTATTCTGGTTAAATCTTTAAAGTTAGGCGCTCTAAAGTGCAGCTGACATGTTACGCCATTGTTATATGTTTCACATCCGTGAATAGGTAAGGTTCCTCTAGGGTCTGAGTGATGTAAATTTCAGCAAACCCCCTACAAAGCTCTTTGCAGGCATCCACCTATTGCCTGCATAGTCACCGCACTACCAGCACATCAGCTGTGCCCTTCAAACAGACTACATACTGGTGTGTCTACACAGGAGTTTAATTCTGAAACTAAGAATGGCAGCACTGAGAGTGGAAGCCCTTGGCTTAATGTCTGCCAGGGGTGTGCCCGGGGTGAGGTGGGGCATGAATATGAAATATGATTTATCCATTAATTGCTGCCCCATCAATGCCATTAGACTAGACTATTGTTAATCTTACAATACCCAACCACAGTGGATTAGAGCATGGACTGGACCAGTGGGAATCTAACTTAATATATTTACTCAAGTATTTTACTTAAAGTACAAGTTTACAAGCACTTGTACTTGAAGTATTTCTATCTTATACTAATTTCTGCATCTACTCAACTATATCTTGGGTGCAAATATTGTACTTTCTGCTCCATACCATTAATTTTAAACCTTTAGTTACTTACTATTTTACAGATAAGTTGCTTTATTATAGAGCTGCCCACTAAAATATAAGTAATTAAAATCATCAACAGCTGCAAGATAAAAAGGATATACACATGAATGAATCAACAGTTATGATCCAATAATATGATGTATATGATTCTTATCGGGATCAGCTGTGTGGAGTGTGGTGGTAGTTTGAGGGCCCAAATGCAGAATGCCGTAGACGGAGGTGAACATTAAGTGAGCATTTATTGCAGAACTGCAGACAAGAAATCACAGACCGAAAACAAGGAACACAATCCAGGAGCTGTGAGGAAACCAGGGAAAACACTTTGGAGCACACAGCTAAGTGGGACGACTTGACAAAGGGCAAGGGGATAATACGACAATAAATAGAGGAAACAGGATGGGAACACAGCTGAAATTATTCATGAAAGACCTGACAAGGGAAATAAACTAAATACCAAACACACGAGACAACAGGTTACCAAAATAAAACACGAAATAACCAAACAAGGGGAACGTCACTGACGGAGACGTGACACAAGAGGACGGAACACTGGGGCAAAGATAATACTCAAAACTAGGGGCCAAGAACTGGACTGCTACACTAAGGGGGAAAAGTAAAAGAAACAATATAAACTCAAGAAAACCTAGAATCAAAGATTTAAATAAAAATATAATAATAATTTTTTTTTTTTTTTTGTCTAGCCTTCTAATGCAAATAAAGTGTATGTTAAATTTACTTCGTAGTACATCCCTCAGCACAGCACCTCCTCTGCAGTTTTTTGGATCTGCTCAGTTTTGGCAGCTTCTATAAAATCAACAAAAGTCATCATCCAAATGTTCATTTGCTTCACACCAGTTTCAGGTGCCAAAACAGACACCATCTGCACTCTTTATGAAGCTAAATCCACCTCACTGGATCTCTTTTTGGTCGTCATAATCAATAAAACCCTAACAATTTCCACATTCAAAACATGTTTTGTTTGTTTTTATGTTATTCCATGCTTCAGAAAAATTCTTGAATTCTTCACGATGTAACAAATATTATTTGACTATTACTGTCCCTGCATGCAGAACAATTTCAACAGTCCTGATGAGGTCTTTCATTTAAATATTATGAACCGAGCTAATCATATCCAGCTGTTCAATTATGAAAAGGAAGCTATCCAGAATTAGTCTGTTAAATTTATGTTTTTGGAAGGTTCCATACCCTTGCATTAACCCACTCAAACACAGCATTGCTCAGAAATGCCTACACAAATGGCTATTTTAAATTCTCACAGCGTATCTCTTTGTAGGAAAGGGTGTAGGTGTAAACCGCTTTAATACTGCCATACTGTGCCTGTTTGCTCTCCACCACAATGATCTGAAATCACAAGGAAAACCATGCAATAGATAGACTTAAATAGATGGATTCCACAGTGTAACACCAAATAAATCAAAGGCAGTGAGCTTGAGATAGTCATAGAGAGGCACCGTGAAGAGATCAAAAGTAGAGCATTTCTGCACCTGCCAGTGACTGTGTGATGCATGTCATGGATGGCTGGCTCACCAAGGGAAAAGGGGACTATACACCCTCTATCATGAAGTGGCACACTAGAGACTGATGTTTCTATGCATACAACATGACTTGTCAGGCTTTATTTGTAATTACCTTGTTGTTCAAGGTTTAGGATGATGTGATATGCAGAAAGCAACATATGCAAATGAGAACATGCATTCTTTTGAGATGATGCATCAAAGTGTTTCATTCAAGAAGTGTGATGTCTGACATCCTCCACACACATCATCCAAGTGTAAATGGTGAGATGGAAAGTGTCCTTTCCTTTGGGGAGTTTCAGGCACAGATGCCAAATACTTGTTGCTTGTGCTTGAACAAACACACGTAGCTCTCAACTGTTCTCTTTTTCTAATTTCTTTGCTTTTTCTTTGGTCTTACTGCTCAATTTTTAACTGTTTCCAGAAAACTGCAGAACTTTCTAAATACTAGAAAATTATACTATATGCTTCATATTAATTAATTATTTTTGACTTAAAATGAGAGTTACATAAACTAAAATGATCAAAGAAACAAGACCAGCAAGCTAACAGCAGAATATAAAACAAAATTTTCTCTTGCTTTTTGTTTTTAACATATATGAAGATAAGCAAAGGATGTTGATCCTATACTGAAAACAATGCTAACCATGATGAAGGCTAGTATTTCATTATACTGCTACTATTTACTAAACAAATTATCTGTAGCACTACCTGTTCTATCATTTAAACAAAATGGATTCACAACTGGAACTGTCTGTGTCAAATGAAGAAGTGACTCTTTACAATGAGAAAATCTAAATGTAAAGCAGCTCTGCCTGCAATGTGATTGCAGCAGCTGGTGATTTAAATTTAGATCTTTACATTTGATAGCTTGTGAACTTTTTTCAGAGTTCAGTTAACTTAATTAAGTTATCCATTACTGCACAGGGTGTTCCTGTGCAGTAATGGATAACTTAATTAACTGAAGTAACTTAATTAAGTAACTTAAGTAACTAAATTAAGTTTTTCATTTGTGTAAAACTTAATTTAGTTAGCTGAACTCTGAAAAACGTTCACAAGCTATCAAATGTAAAGATCTAATTAAAATCACCAACTGCTGCAAACATATTGCAGGCAGAGCTGCTTTATATTTAGATTTTAGTCCAATTACACTTAGACTGCACAAGACAGTTATGCTACTTTTAATGATTTTTTTCTTCTCTGGGTCAAAGCTTATTTGAAATGCAATGAGGCAAAGTGGAAAACTGTTGTGTGGTCAGACAAATCGAAATTTGAAATTCCTTTTTGAAAAACATGGACTCTGCATCCTCTGGACTAAAGAGAAGAGGGGCCTTCTGCTTGTTATCAGCTCGCATTTCAAAGGACTGCATCTCTGATGGTATTGGGGTTAGAGCAACATATGCTCCCACCCAGACAGGGAAGCCATTGCATATTTCAGCAAGATGATGCTAAACCACATAGTGCAGCATGGCTTCATAGTACAAGAGTCCAGGTGCTGAAATGGCCTGCCTGCACTCCAGACCTTTCATTAACTGAAAACATTTGGCACATCATAAACAAAAAAAAAAAAACCCAAAAAAAACAGAGAAGACCCAGGACTGCTGAGTAGCTAGAATCTTATATCAAACAAGAATGGGACAACATTCCTCTCCCAAATGTCCAGCAACTGGTCTCCTCAGTTCCCAGACGTTTACAGCCTGTTGTTAAAAGAAGAGGGGATGATGCACAGTGGTAAACATGGCCCTCTACCAAATTTTTGAAGCATGCTGCTGCCATCAAAATCAAAATAAGCTAATATTTTTCTTAAAATGGTATATTTTCTCAGTTTAAACATTTTGTTTTCCATATTCTATTGTGAATAAAATATGTGTCTTGTGTGGGCAGGATTAGGGTTTTGATTCCTCTTTTTTCCTCTCTCACTCATTTTCTTTAAGTCCATTCTCAGTTTAGGCGGAGTTGTAGCCTAGTGCTCTCCAGGTCCACCTTTGGGTGGGACCCTCTCTCTTGGACATCCTTCCACACCTCTTCCAAATCTCTTCAGCTTGAGTATTTAGTGGCTGGAGGAACCACAGATCTCCGCGAGATCTCCATTCCAAACATGGTGATAATTAGGTTCTCTTTGTTAATCTCGTATTCTAATTACCTGCATTCATTAACCTCGCTTCTCTGTCTGCCTCCTACTTCACTGCATTTCTGGTTTCTGACCTATCTGTATTCCCAAGGAGCTCATCTTGAACCTTCAGCCAAACACCTGCTGCCTACTTTCTGCTGCTGTCAACCTTACCTCTCTGGAAACCTGCCTGCCCTCTCGTAGCCCACTCCAAGCTTTATGTCGGAACTTCTCAAGCAAAGCTTTACAGTCCAACTGCACAAATCTGAAGACTAATCTGCATTTACTTTGGCCAGTAGCCAGTTACCACTCATAAGTCACTTACCTGCTCTCTAATCATTCCAGTTGCCTGTTCAATAAATCCTTTAAAACTGCAGTAAGTGTGCTGAGTCTGTCTGTTGAGTCTGACCCCTTTTCAGTCATGACAATACAAGTTAATAAGATTTGCAAATCATTGCATTCTGTTTTTGTTTACATTTTAAATAAAAAGCATCCCAACTTTTTCTGAATTGGGGTTGTAGATAGATAGATAGATAGAAATCAGTGTTGAAGTAAAGCAAAGTGAACTGGCATGTTGCTGACACCATTTACTGAATGGATTGTTCTATCTCCCCTCTCTTGCAGATAATCGTTCCCACATTGTTGCCAGCAATCTTAATTAGCATCCTAGTGCTCCCTGTTCTGACCAGTAACTTCCACTCAAATTCCACTCAGTGTTTGATTTCATTATTGACAAATAGGTGTAAAATTTCAGTGTGGAATTTTAGTCACACAGTAGGGCAGTACTTTGTAGCTCCCATTGTTAAAATTTTCTAGGAAATGCCAAGAAAATGGTTAAAGCTACACTATGTAATTTCTGCTGTTAGTGCTTTATCAACCAAACAATCATAACAAGAATAAAAGGTGTCGTTTGATTATTTTGTGATACAGCATGGAACCATGGGAGTTGTTGTCTTCATCACTATCACCAATAAAAATAAGTATAACTAATGTTTGGTTGGGCAGCACAGTGGCGTGGTGTTAGGATTGTTGTCTCACAGTAAGAAGAAGAAGAAGAAGAAGTCCTGGGATGGAATCCGCCTTGATCCACTGGATCTCCCCATATCTGTGTGGGTTCTTTCTTGGTCCTCTGGCTTCCTCCCACAGTCCAAGGAGATATAGTTAGTGGGGTTTCTAGGTTGGCCATGAATGTGAGTATGAATGGTTATCTGTGTCTATGTGTTAGTTCCGTCTCTCTGTGTTAGCACTGTGACAGACTGGTGGGGTGTACCCTGCCTCTCGCCCTGTGGGTTAGGCTCCAGCCCCTCTGGGATCCTGAACTGGATAAGTGGAAGAAGATGGATGGAAGTAATGTTTGGTAAGCTAAGGCAATGTTTATTGCTAATTTACCATTTAAAGAGTCAACGGCCAATACACTACTGTAGCTAACTTTATGTGTTGAATTAAATCATGGGATAGCCCAGCACTGTTATTTGTGGACAAAGGAAATATAGAATAATAGCATGTTGAATGTTGTTGTAACATTATAATATTGCTGTATGCATTAGCTTGGTGGGTAGCATGAGTAACAAATGAGGAACAATGGTGATTTTTTATAAGCAGTTGTGTGGATTCTGACTCAAAAACAGTAATGTGTTACATATTGCTCATTACTTTTTTCTTTTTTTTTTTTTAAAGTAGTGCATAAAATTACTGTCTGGAGAAATGAGTTTGTTCTGCTCCTTGCTACATTACTTTTCTGTTATTCTGCAACATAAATACATTGTCACATACTTAACAATATAAACCTTAGGCCACTGTCCCACACACTGAAACACATTTCTATCCTAATGACACACAAGCTCTTTCTTTTAGTGTTACCCCCAAAGATGAGAGCAAAGTTTAAAATCTGCACAAAGAGCATTTTATATTATAGTTTTGCTGATTAGAACAAAATGAAATAAACCAAATATTCTTGATGGAGAGAAAAGTAAAAACATCAAGAAAATATAGATACTGCAAGGACAACTCAGACTCCTGACCTTCTCTGAGGTCCATCTCTCATCATACTGAGCAATGTGAGCAAACAGTTAAGACCTGACTTTTATTGTATGTGGAAACAACATCAGTATCCATCCATATATAGTTAATTTTGCTGTTATACTGTGAACAGGTTTTACCAGGTGATTATGTCACTGTTTCAACCATGTCTGCTGAGTTAAATAATTTGGCACAACATAGACATGTCAACAAAATAAACAACATTGGTCCAGTGGGTTTTAGACATTGTAATGCAGAAATGTACCATCTCACATTATGAAAGCTGCAGAATTCTGTTATAACTGGCAAAATTCCAGTTTAGACTGCCAAGGACAATCTTTACAATCAATCATACTCACTCAAAAGGAACTATGCACACTTTGTATTTGATTTCTCTTGTCCAGGAACCAATTCAAAGCATCAAATAAAAGTAGCTATATTACATGACCAGGCAAACAGTGGGACATGTGTAAATACTGTCAGAATAACTGGAAGAATTTCATGTTCTTTCTGTTCCACTAACGCCAAGTACAGTTTAAGGCTACGTAGACCTCTGCTGTGCTGGGGATTATTTGATGTCAACAAACTATGAACTAAAGGCACAGACAACAATGTAAAATGTTATCTGTAACTGCTGCAAGAAAGCAGGAATGTGAAAGAGCTGTAGATATGTATACAGGAATGAAAAGAGGACTAATTAAATGAAAACACTTGTGATGTGACTATGAATGTATGGAGGCTTTAATATAGCCTGCAGATGTTGAGGTTTTAGGGCCCTCTTGTGCTTGCTCACCATCATGCCTTACTGAAATATTTCAATGGAGCAGTACCATATAACTGTATATCACAGTGCTTTTCTTACCAGTGACGTGGCTGCTGTTGTTCCTTGTCTGCACCTGTCAAGCAAAAATCTTTATATTATATGTACTGAGCGTTTCTCCTTCTCTCGCCTCTTTTCACTCACCATGTGTTTATACACCACTCTGCATTTTATCTTTGGTTATTGTTAATCTCTGGCTCTCTTCCACAGTGTGTCTTTTGTCCTGACTTCCTCCCCTCACCCCCAGCCAGTCACAGCAGATGCCTGCCTCTCCCTAAGCCTGGTCATGCCGGAGGATTCTTCCCGTTAAACGGAATTTTTACTTCCCACTGTCGTCAAGTGCTTGCTCACAGGGGATCGTCTGATTGTTGGGGTTTTTCTGTATTACTGTAGGATCTCTCCTCCGTGAATCGCTACCTTATCGTGGTGGAGGGGTTTGTGTGTCCCAGGGATCCCAGGGGCTATGTTGTCGGGGGGCTTTTGCCCCCTGGTAGGGTCTCCCATGGCAAATTGGTCCTGGGTGAGGGACCAGACAAAGAGCGATTCAGAAGACCCCTATGAGTACAAGAACAAGGGAACAGTTTACCCTGCCCGGGATAGGGTTACCGGGGCCCCGCCCTGGAGCCAGGCCTGGGGAGGGTGCTCGAGGGAGAGCGCCTGGTGGCTGGGCCTTAGCCCATGGGGCCTGGCCGGGC
>VUQS01033676.1:0-11180 GCA_015108495.1 Heterochromis multidens
GTCAGTGATGGTCAGGGGAGGCATATCCATGGAGGGACGCACAGACCTCTACAGGCTAGGCAACGGCACCGTGACTGCCATTAGGTATCAGGATGAAATCCTTGGACCCATTGTCAGACCCTACACTGGTGCAGTGGGTCCTGGGTTCCTCCTGGTGCACGACAATGAACGGCCTCGTGTGGTGAGAGTATGCAGGGAGTTCCTGGAGGATGATGGAATTGATGCCATTGACTGACCCCCACACTTGCCTGACCTAAATCCAACAGAACACCTCTGGGACATTGTGTTTGGGTCCATCCAATGCCTCCAGGTTGCACCTCAAACTGTCCAGGAGCTCAATGATACCCTGGTCCAGATCTGGGAGGAGATCCCCTAGGACACCATCCGTCATCTCATTAGGAGCATGCCCCGACCCTGTCAGGTATCCATACAAGCACGTGGTGGCCATACCACTGAGTACCATGTTGAGTTGCTGCAATGAAATTTCAGCAAAATAGACTAGCCTGCTGCATCATTTTTTCACTTTGATCTTTGAATTCAGCCCTCTGTAGGTTGATCATTTTCATTTCCATCAAACAATGTGGCATTCTTTCATTCCTAATACATTACCCAGTCCATATCACTATAGATATCCAGCATGATGTTTTTCCCCATTGAGATCTGATGTATTTTCAAAGTGTTCCTTTAATTTTTTTGAGCAGTGTACATAAAATACTATTCCTTTAACAGTAAATACTGCCTTGAGTGAGCTGCCTTGGCAGAGGTTTGCATTCTTGTAGTGCTTCTTGTTTCTAATGCAGCTGTGCAGCAATCAAACTTCATCTATCCTAATTAGTTTTTCTTAACCTTTAATTATTTTAAACAATCATCAGCCAGAGTTTTCTAAAAGAATTTTTGTTTTGATGAATAAACTTCACAGACACGTTGGCATGAAATAAACGTCTAACATCTCATAAAGTGATTGATTCCATAAGATCAGACAGAGGCAGGAGCCTCAATAACAAAGTACAATTGGACGTTGGTTTGTTAACAAAGCATAGCTTTATTGTTATGATGGTAACACAATCTGGACTTTGACAGACATGGAGGTGATGGGGTAGCGGCTTATTTCTCCATAGCAGCCTTCCGTGCTGCCTTCAAGCCCTTCTTGTTGTGCTTCTTAGCAAAGCGCATATTCCTCAGGAACTTGGGGTCCACCTGCAGCAAAGTAAATAAGAGTGAGCAAGTTCATTAAACAGGAAGCTCATAGAAAGTTTTCTCTGAGGCAAAACAATAAACTTTAAGAACAAAAGAAGCGACTCACAATCTCTAGCTGTAAAAAATGCAAACAACTGTGGGGTTTGTACAGAGATCTTTCCCAGAGAATCTTAAGCTTAGCTTTTCACTTCTTTTCATAAAGTTTTAAAAACAACTGGGTACAACTACTGAAGTTCAACTACTAGTTTAACACTGTGTCAGATTCAATAAACAAGAGGACCAACTCCCATTCCCATCAAGGCGAAGTCGTGCGACTCTGACAACTCAAAGTCTGCACTGAAAACAATCCCCATTAACTTTTAATGGGGTAAGGATAGCTTAGGATAAATACAGAGCAATGTTAACAGCCCCACATCACATATTAAAAACACACTGCTAATCTAAATGGAAATGTCCCACATTACCAAGGACCTCCCTGTTACTCAGCACATTCACACACATTTTAATAACCAGATTACTGAGGTCTTTCTGCAGTGATCTAATTTGTTAAATGTATCACACTCTTAAGTTCAGGTTAGGAATTTCGGAAAAGAGATTATGCCAGAAGGATCTGATTTTGAAATAACCACGTGCACAAGAGAAACCTAACCCATGTAAAGCATCACTTTCACATGCAAGCAGCAGCATTCAAAGTAATGACAGGCAGTTATACACTCAGGCACAGGGGCCTTAACTTGAATATTTTGATTAATAACAGATGGGTTACAGTTTTTTCCTTCTTTTTTTAAATGCAATATTTTCTAAAATGTTTTCCATTTCTTATCAGGCAAGAATTAGACTAGAATCTCAATATACCAATTGACCGGCCCAATTGTATCATTTTAAACCAGCCTATGTCTACGTTATGTTGCTGCTGTTATGAATAATTGGGAGTAGGTCTCTAAATTAATCATTAATCCACCATGCAACCAAACTAATTAATTAGCTTGGGTGGGTGGTAGGTAAATTATTTATGAATGCACATTCTGTTGACATTAGAGTTCATCTTTGCATACCCAACTTTAAAGCCCTTAGTTTCTAGGGTGCATTACCTTAAAAAGTTTCTAGGGTGCATTACCTTAAAAATTTTAAAGAGAAGGTTAAATACATCTATAAAACACTCATTCCCAACCTAAACAATTTAAGCTCTAAGGAGACAATTTATATAAGTTTAAGCCCATCCCACCTGCACTTCAGTTCAAACGTTCCAACACACACAATAATCAGTTTTTATCACTAATTCACCTAAAAATGAGCCAGCCAAAAGTCTATTAAACCTGCTGCATGTACAACTCACTTCTAGGGCTGTGCCATACATTATCCACAGTAGTATGGGTATAAATTTTTACGTTATATAAAAATGTTACATCACGATACCATTGCTATAGCAATGCTGTGCATTAAAGTTCTCTAGTGCGTGCAATAACGAGACAATGCTGGGCACGTCTGAGAGCAAGAACAGCACGTCAGCCTCCGACAACGATTTTGTACCGAAAAAGGGAGCTACTTCAACAACCTCCAGCAAAGCACAGTGCTTTGCAAAATACACAAGAAAACTGTTCCAGCTAAAGATGGAAACATCAAACTTCTTTTAGCACTTGGGTCCTTTTTACTGTTATTTGTTACACACTGTCAAGTACAATCAAGCTACCAGCTGCTGGTGATGTTCGACCAAATGTAAACAAATGTCTCAACTCTAGCTGCACTCCATATGACAGGAAGAACAAACGGTGGATGGAAATTACTGATGCGGTTACATGGTGGACAAGCAGGGCTTTAAGCAACTGGTTTAAAAAGCTCGACCCAGGACACAACATCCCAGGTAGAAAATATCTTTGGGTTGTATTATGTGACAATATTGTCCAGGCTCCTGATGAGTCACAAGGTTAAGTTAGTTATTGCTAAACTGAAGTGTTAAGCAGTTATTTTATACTTTGACTAAAAACTTCCTTATGTCACTGTATATAATGCTGTGTCACTACTATTGCACTATAATGCTGCTGGTGGTACCTTGTTTCTATAGAGTCACACTTCAAATCAGGAAGCCTGTCATTCATTTACTTCCACTTATAAATGCTGCTGCCTGCAAGCACCAGTAAAATATTTCTCAGTATTTCTTTTTCCTATATTAGTAATATAATTTTATAACTCTGAGACTGTTATCACCCATCCCTACTTACTTCACCTCCACAGTAAACATAAAAAACACACACTTCACTACAAAGCATGTGAACATTATCTTCCTGCCTGTCTGCACAGACAAACCTGGTTTCTTGTAAAGATGCAAACACTGTAACAGTACGCACCCCCTTCAGAGATTCATATCGCTGTGATCTGGGCTTCTTGATGCCATTCCTGTGGTGTTTACGAGCTGTGCAAACAAAAGGAGACAATTAATTCAATGCAGATAGTCCATTCTTTCCAATGCAGCTAAAACTCAAAGCTAACGCAACAATACACATCTCCTTAACAGAGCCGACTCCTGAGACGTCATGATTTACTTACACTGGTTGTGGGTTGTGTGGTTCTTAGACTTGGCCATTTCGACGCTTGTTAATCTAAAAGAAACGGAGGGAGAAATCTGCATTAGACGTCCATCTGTATTTACCATCACTGTTAGCTGGGAATGGATTAGAAGCTGGTGGGTATAAATGCTTCATTCAATACAGAATCTGGATATCAACAGGTTTACGATGTAAAACTACACATGGAATTAAAAAAACCAAAGTAAAATAATTGTGCGGCTGTGTCTGGAAGGACTGCCTGGTGATGCTACAGAGCGTTAGCACGCTTAAAGCGTCATTTTCAGGCTTTATTTAGGATCCCATCTAAACAATACTGCCACGAATCTATCATTAAGAGGGAGCTTCATCTAAATCAGTGTCTGTCTCTTTGCGGACATGTGAAATAAACGCAGATTGATGAAGATTTTTCAAGATTCGCCGAAGTAGGGAAAATAGATACCTGCCACACCAACAGACGACAACCGGAAGAGAAAGAAAACCTGAGCGGGCAGAAACGTTAAAGAGTGGAGGCAAGAGAGAAAAACAGATTTAGTTGGTAACACCGCCTCCTGTCGGTTGGTGGAGTGTTCTACAACAGGCTGAAGTCCACAGCGGGCCACAGGATGTCGCTCACAGCCTTTCTGTTTCAAAAATAAATGCGTGACACTGACAGGCCTTCTCGTATCTGGAAGACCATGATTTGAGTTGATTTTGACTGATTCTCCCCTCCACAGTATTCAATATTATCAAGTTACTCGTTTTATTAAAAGGGTCATAATAATAAACCCAAATTGTTTTGAAATACAACTTCTTATATGTAATATATATTTGAAGCAAAAAGCAAAATTATTCAAATGATTAAAAAAATGCATTTAAAATACACAACAGTTCAAAATGTTTCAGCTACAATAACTCAAACACGGTCTATAAATGCAATTTTTGCTTATTTATACTTATTTAGGCTTCCTTGTTCTCCACTGTATTTATTCAGAAGCACCCTGAAGCCTCTTGGGGGAAGCAGGTGCCTCATTCATGTTATGACCTGACTCCTAGATGGGTCGTAACACCCACTAAGTTAATTTGTCTGGTGATCCTTTGGACAGTCCCAACTCCAACTAAAGGTTAGAAATCATAGACCAAACTAGATAACTAAACTTTAAGTAAAATTAAAGTTTAAATTATTTCCACCTCAACCAGTTACAGTAGTTAAATCTAGCTTATGTGGTGATAAAGTATTAACAATGTAACAAAGAAAATCCAGCCATCCATTTTCTTAACTTTTCAAATCAGGGTTGCAGAGCTGCCATAGGGCAGAAGGCGGGTACACCGTCAACAGGTCACTAGTCTACCGCAGGGCTAAACCACAGAGACAGATGGGAAAAAGAAAAATTCATTTCAATTCAATTTTATTTACATAGCACCAAATCACAACAACAGTGGCCTCAAGGCAATTTATATTGTAAGGTAAAGACCCTACAATAACACAGAAAACCCCAACAATCAGACGATCCCCTGTGAGCAAGCACTTGACGACAGTGGGAAGGAAAAAGTCCCTTTTAACAGGAAGAAACCTCCGGCAGAACCAGGCTCAGGGAGGGGCAGCCATCTGCAACAATCGGTTGGGGGTGGGGGGAGGAAGAGGGGGAAAAGTGTCAAAAGAGTGTCAAAGGACATGAAGTCAGTCTCAGACAGACACATTCTCCACTGAAGCCACTGAATGATGTTCCTGCTGTTTCTAGCCTGCAGTTGTGGTTTAGTGTTTTCTGTACTGAAGAGAGATTTTTATTGGTTAGCCACAACCAAACAAGTCAAATTTTCAATCTCGCACCTCGGTGAAATCCACAGAACCACACGACAAAAACATATGAAAACAAAGTTTATTAATCTGCCAAAGAAACCAGATCATAGCCGTGAGTCACCAAGCATAAATAAAACATAGATAACATTAAATTTACTGTTGACATAAAACATATTAAAATATTTATATGAGCATTGCTGATCTTACAGAAGATCCAGTTCAAAATATGTTGTGATTTTTTAATTGTTTGAGTCTAATTTAGTGATAAAAGACATAAAACACATAAAAATCTTTTTAATGTGTACTCTGGTCTGAGGTGCTGGGGGGACCAGTTAGAGACCAGCAGCTGGATGTCAGTGGTTGGACTGGTGGACTACTTCAGTGAAGAGTAGATGACGTCTGGCTCTGGTTTAAAGTCTGAACACAAACACATGATTACAAGCTTTGCAGTTCAATCAAGACCTCCGATCTCCACCTCTCTGCAACACACACACTCCCAGTTCAGGCTTTACTGGGAACCAGCTCAGCTTCAAAAAACACAGCTCTTCAAATACTGCTCAGACTTTATCTGTGTCTTGAATCAACCATGAAATTCACAAGACTCAAACCTGAAACCCACAGATCTGTAACAGTTAGTTCATCAACAGCATTAAATGAAAGCCAAATAAAAGTCAAACATTTGCTGTTTCCAGCTTCTCTTTCTCTTTTCTTGAGCCTTACAGAAGGTTTCTCAGACAGGCCGAGCAGTCAGACTTAAAAACAGGAACCACCACATGTAGTGACCACACGGTGGACTCCTGGATGGTGTTCTTCTAACTAGGACTGGACCCAAATTTTCACGTATTCAGATATTTGTTTACTGGGTAGTATTCATTTGTTGGTTTGGTATGTCTGTCTGACATCACAGTGATCATTAGTGCAGAAAAAACGCTTTCACATGACCACTATGTTGTTACCAGACTGAATGAAAAAATAAAGTTGATGAAGAACTAGAATTAGGCAACTTGCATTACATTACATCACATGTAATGGAATCACAGAAAAAGCAAGTCTATAAAAAATGTGTTTTTAGAGCTGATTTGAAGGAAGTCACTGACTTTGTGAGCCTCAGGCAGGTCATTTCCAAGCCTCGGGGCCTCTAGAAGACAGAAGGTCCTCCCTGAAGATCTGAGGCTGCTAAATGACTCATATGGGCTCAGTGTTTCTGCTGTGTTCCAGACCCAGATGTGCTTTAAGTTTGTTTGAAAGTTTTGGCATGTTTCACATGAACATCTACCATTTTTATTTTATTTTATCTTTTTTTATTATTTTATTTTTTAGCCACATTTGAATGGAAACTGACAGCATTCTGTTCTTTTTACACTGTGCAGATTTGGTCAGGAAATGCTATGATCAACCTTACTGTGGAGGGGTGTGGTTTGTGGCTAAGCCGCAGGGGAGGGGTGGAGCAGTGGGTTCAGGGGGCAGTACCAGGGAAGGCTGGCCATCACAGCTGGCCCTTATCAGGTCCATCAGGGTTTCCCTGTTTAGGAGGACGCTGGGTCTGGGAAAGGGGGACTGAACTGGAGTAGAGAAGGAGAAGCTGAAAAGCCTCTCAGTAAAACTGCAAGTTTTGCATTGACACAAGCACTCTGAAAGTGAATAAAAACACATGTATTGGCAGACTGCCTGTCTGGGTTCTTTATTGTCACACTTGCATTTTGTTGCTCATATCTCTTTAAAGGAATCGTTCTGGTTTGCAGGAAATGCAGTCTTCTTTCTGAGAGAGCTGAGAAGTTTGACATCCTGACCCTGAGTCAGGATGTGGTTAGCTTAGCTTAGAATAAAGATTGAAAGCAGATAGCTTGGCTCTGTTCAGAGTTAAAGATAAAGAGCTGCTGCACCTCTGGACCTCTTTGCTCTGATGAGTATTTGTATTTAACTCTTCAGTCCTCACTGCTGGGTAGACAGCAGCAGAATCACTCTCTGCACAATACAACACAGAAATTACAATAATACTGTTATACTATAACAGTACAGCTATGGCAACATATGTTTAATATATTTTCTTTTATGCTGCATTAAGAAAAGACTAAGTGATGACTTTTAAAGAGCGGCAGGTTTTCACTTTCTTTTTTTTTTTTTTACTTAATGCCTCTGCTGTGAAGCACCAGTTGACCAGAAAGAACTGGTGGGTGTTTGTGTGAAAAAGAAGGCGGATGAGCACAATGCTACTATTTTTATCTTATTGCAAACTGCACTTCATCACAGAGCACAGAAAAACATGCTGTTATTATAAGCCAAACCAGAATATACCGAGGTGAGAAGACTCATCAGCTTCAGATTGACTGGAGTAAAAAGCAGGATGTTTCTTTAAATCATCGTTATATTAAAGCATATTTGTTCTGTTCAGTCTGCCTTTTTATACATTAACAAAAACTTCACCCTGGTCATAAATGTGTGTACCAAAACCAGATATTAGACACATCTGGTCCTAATCTGGACTGCTTTGGAACTTATTGCTCAGTTATGGCACTGCCAAAGTTTTCCCTGGTGGACAAGCCTTGGGGTTGTGTAAGGGGCTCTGACTGTTGCTAAACACCAGTTTGGAATACTTGGTCTTTGGGGTGCTGGAAAAGGCACTATTGTGGTATTTTATTCTCCTTCGGTGTGGTGCTGACATGGACAATGACAGTGACACCTGAACAGGGCATGATTGGGCGAAGCAGCCTGCATGATCTGAACCTGAGCGGTGTTCTGTTATTGGGCATCTGTGGTAAATCACAGTTTGTCCCTAACAAACACTATGTTTGAGCATAAGGGTCTTTATAAATGCAACTGACACCTTAGAGTGCAGGTCAATGATTTGTAATTGTGTCACCAAGAGAGGAGCTGCACTATCAATTGATCCCCACCTGGTGATGAGTTGGATCATGTTGCAGGGAGAGATGCTGGACAGGTCTGGTGCTCCGGGAGTATCTGATGGAAGCCTCAGCCTGGGAGATTTTCAAATCCCACTTCTGGCAAAACTTTGACTGCATTCTGAGTGAGGTTGGGGACATTGAGTCTGAGTGGACCATGCTCCACACCTCCATTGCACTGTACCTCGGTGCCTTTGAGACCCCCAGGACAGATCCAGGACACTCTGGAGAGATTATGTCTCTCAGCTAACTTGGGAATGTCTTTGCATTAACCCAGAAGAGCTAGAGGAGTTGGCTACAGAGAGGGAGATCTAGCATTTCTCCTTTGACTGCTTCCTCCATGACCCAGATCCTGATGAGCAGTAGAAAATGGATGGCTCAATCGATGTGAAGAGCTTATTTTCCTGTGGGAACAAGTATTTATCTTGTCTGCAGAACCTAATTAGATTGTTAATTATAATTTCTGGAATTTGTGTTGCTTTTTTTTTATATAAAGCAACCAGTACAAAAAATTTACAAAGCTCACAATAACCCCATCAGCGTTTTTTTCATTAGGAAATGTTACCCCCCGAGTCTGAGCCATTGCACTGAGGTTGTCCTGACTCCTGTGAATTTCCCAAATGCGGAAATCTCTACTGCATAATTTGTGGTACTGGGGGATGCTAAACCATTGCACTGAGGTTGTGCTGACCCCTGTGAATTCCCCAAATGCGGGAATCTCAACTGCATAATATGTGGTACTGGGGGAGGTTCAGCCATTGCATTGAGGTTGTGCTGACCCCTGTGAACCGAGGAGGGGGCCTAAGGGTACATCTGTCACCATCTTACAATGCTGTGATCGCAGCCATTCCCCAATCTCTGTGAATGGTACTCATGGCCATTGATCAATGGTCATGACAATTTGCATACTATTGATCATGAAACTGACCTCATGGCCCATTGTTAGTCAGTGGTGCTGGTTTCTGTCATTATGCAATGTACTGTTTATAAGGCTGGGGAAGTCTGCAGTCAGCTGAGACTGAAGAAGTTACCAGTTGGCAACGAAACGTTTCTCCCACTAAAAAACGCCACGTCCAGATGAACAGATTCAACTTTTTGGGATAGGAAATGTTACCTTCTACCATGATGAACATAATTAATGTTACACTTACTAAACATCAGCCTGTTAGCATTTTAATGTTAGCATTTAGCTTAAACCAAGACCTCAGTGTCTGGCTGCAGAACTGAAAGATGATGGAGACAAAGAAGACCAGCTGTACCTCTCAGCTTTGATTTGTTTGTCTTGTTTTTGATGATGATCTGTGCATAACTGACATCTTCAGCTCTCACTGCTGAGCAGACTGCAGCTGGATCACTCTCTGCACAATAAAACACACGCAGAGGACATCAGTGCAGGTAGAACCTATGACAATAATTGAAACTAAATATGCTGGTCACATAAATATGAAAAAAGTATATTAAGTTAAAAGGAAAGCAGTAAATAATACACTTAAGTTCAATAATACAAATAATGCAAATATTAATCTAATTTTTAAACCTCTATCTATTACTTTGTGTTTTTAAAACCAGTACCCCTTGGTGCACCATCTGCAGCTGAAGTGTTTCATTTTTAACCCTCAGAAACAGGATACTTGACGACTGCAGAGGCGTTAACCACAGATCACAAACAGACAGTTCAGCATGCAAAGAACAACACTCAGTAAGCAGAGTATGAGACTTTAAACACAATTACATTTGATTAAGATGATCATTGTGATAAATTTTGGGCAACAGAGATTTTTCTGACCATCCCTCACGTGCTTCATAATGTCTAAGCAATACTTCATATAACCACAGTCTGAAAGAATTATACTAAAACCAAGTCAACAACTCTTTCCACTTTTTATTTGTCTGGAAGACACTATTACCTTTGTGTTATGTCTGTCAGCATAACACTGTCAGCAACCACAATACAAGACCAATGGACTGTGCGAGCTGGAAAAACCTCCGGAGTGAAGACTGGGAGAGTGGAAGCTGAGCACTCATGAGTTCACAGTGAGGGTTATTTATCTAGTGAGACCGGAGCCACCTAGGTAGGCCCACACTTCTTTGCATGCCTCACAACAGCTAGATCAAACTTCCATTGCTGCCTGGCTATAGACTTTTCATTTTCTGTGGTAGACGAGCCTTCTCAGTGAATTCAATCACCTTTTGAAGAGTGTTTTCATCTAGAAACATTGTAAGTCTTTGTCGGACCCACTCCTCTTTTGATTTTAAGGTTGGGGAAACCGGCAGTCAGCTGAGACTATCGAAGTCACTTGGATAAGTGACCAAACGTTTCTCCCACTGAAAACACGACGTCCAGATGAACAGAATAAACTTTCTGGGATTTCCTTACCTGGATAATTGAGCATGCATAAAGAGATTCTATATTTATTTAAAGCAACTTGAAGTTAGTTGAATGTGCAAAGAATGTCAATCCAACAAGGTAATGATATGTAAATTATTCAGCAAAACAAAGCCAGTAATTTTCAGAGGCCTGAGTCTCACCTTCAGGTTTGTTGCAAAAACGTCGTCTTGCCAGCAGAACCAGTAACACCAGTAGAACCACAACACAGACTGATCCAACAGATGACAACACAGAGAGTGATGGAGAAAGAATGATGGAGGTGGAACCAGGAGGAGAGGTGGATGTAGGTGGAGGTGTGGTGGTGTGTTCCTCTAAAATAAAGCAAACACAGTCATTAAGTTATCGTCACATTC
>VUQS01033677.1:0-17634 GCA_015108495.1 Heterochromis multidens
AGAAAAGGAAAGCAAAAAAAAAAAAAACCACATAAAAAAAAAAAAAAAAAAAAAAAAAAAAAAAAACCACGCACACCACATCAGCACAAACACCTCACAGTGTCAAGCACAGTGGTGGAAGGGTGATGGTTTGGGCTCGTTTTGCTGCCACAGGACCTGGGCACCTTGCAGTCATCGAGTCGACCATGAACTCCTCTGTATACCAAAGTATTCTAGAGTCAAATGTGAGGCCATCTGTCAAACAGCTAAAGCATGGCTGAAACTGGGTCATGCAACAGGACAATGAGCCCAAGCACAGCATCAAACCTACAACAGAGTGGCTGAAAAAAAGAAAAGAATCAAGGTGTTGCAACGGCCCAGTCAAAGTCCAGACCTCAACCTGATTGAAATGCTGTGGCAGGACCTTAGAGCTGTGCATAAATGAAACCTCAATGAACTGAAGCAATGCAGTAAAGAAGAGTGGGCCAAAATTCCTCTACAATGAGGTGAGACTGATAAAGTCATGCAGAAAATGATTAGTTAAAAGTTATTGCTGTTAAGGGTGGTTTAATTATACTTAGTTTTTCACTAAATGCTTCTGTATTTTGGTTTAGTTTTTGTTAAATATAAAAAGAAACAGTGTAATATGCCATGTGTTGTTGTCTACCTGGGGTTGTATTTGCCTAATTTGATGACCTGAGGTCTGTACTACAAAGCAGGATTTCACCTCATCCACTTCAGGGTTGACCCTGGGTTTTTTGTTCCAGGAAGGTGGTTCTTGGCAGGATAAGAAGTGAACCATGGCTGTGAAACCATGGTAACTTATGCTGCAAAACTAAACTAATCTGCCCTGGAGCCTGCATGCATATTTTTTTTTATATTATATATAATTTATTATTTATATACACATCCCAGCCCTGACAATTCTAATTTTGCACATCTGCACACTTGATAGTGACAGGCCCACTTCAATAAATAAACAGAGCAAAATTCATGTATTAAGCCATCAGCTTACAGCTGAAAAAGAAGCAGCTTAAAATGCGTTAAAAAGATTGACTTTTGTATTGGATTAACCTCTGGACCACCACCGTCTGTGTCTGGTGCTGAAATGTAGGCTACACGTATTGTATAGAAGAAGGGGGGGGAAACATCCATGCAACATCATGAAACCACCTTATTAGGATCCCCGGCTGTGATGTAACGTAACGTGAACGCTGTAACCAGATTGAACTGGACTTGGGACCGGAGCTCAAGGCTAAACTTTACACTCCAGTTGCCATCCTATGAGCATCGGCTTCCCAACAGGAGATTGGTGCCGCTCGCCGAGTTTCGCAAAAACAACTCCAAATATGTTCAAAGGAAGACTTAACAGGGGAGAGCGCTCCGCGGCACACAATAGAAGGGCAACCTACATTTCAGCCTCTCACTTGGCTTCACTGAGCGCCCGCTGGATGTGAGAAAACCTCGCCATGCAAAAAAAAAAAGCTGCACAATATAAAAATAATAATACAAAAATATGTTTTTTAACATTAATTTTAATTATATTTATCATTTTAAATTGGGATTGGTGGTGCAGCGAGGAAGATTTAGGCTGCAGCTTGCAGCGCTATACTAACAGTAAGATGTTACGCTACTGTTTCACTAATAAATACATGCACATCAAGCCAAACTTACAGACTGGATCATCCATCTTCAAGCTCCTCTGCAAACGAATAGAAGATGGTACTGTGTTTTCAATCAACTGGTCGATTGACTGTGGGAAAAGGGGGAGTTTAATGAATAAAGGCGCGTAAACCGCTACCAAGAGAAATAAATATACCACTCAATGCAGATGTTTTCATGCTGTAACTTGTCTTAATGAAAATAAAAGCATGTTTTTGCGCCCATTTCATAGAGGGAGGGAAGCAGCGACGTAAATCTTACCTCGAGTCCCAGAACATCTAGCATGTCTCTCTTCTCCTTCTCACCTGGACCGATGTGGCGCTCTGCAAAATCATCATGTCTGGGTAAAATCCTTTCTATCTGCCTGGAGGAGACGGCTGCAGACGTCCTCAGACCCCGGGCTGCTGTTGTTAGGGATGCGCAGCTGTTTCGGATCTTGCACTGAAGTTTCCAAACCACGCGGCTCTTATCACTCAAATGCCTCCGCGGTGCGCCGGGATTCACCGACTTGGCCAAAAAGACCCCCCAGGACCTGGCGCAGCTCTGCATCTCTAAATCACTTTGCGAGACAAGTGTGCAGAAACTGGTGAAGCCTTTCCCTCCCTTCACTCAACAGACTTTCCACCCACTAAGACCGGCGCAGGAGACACTGCCAACTCCTTCAAACTGCAGAGTTTATACGGCTGCACAGTTGCACAAGAGCGGACCAATCAGCGCGGAGATGCTGCGTGACGCGGTGACGAGCCCCGGCTAACCAGCTGCTAAACTTTTCACGTGCCCATAATCTTTAATTGAGTAAGAATAGTATAACAGAGATATCAAACCAGGAATATTTCACCAGCTAATTCCAAAGTCGACCCGCCCAGAATAAAGACAAACCAGGAACAGGACGTGCTGTGAGTGCAAGGGTTACACCTAGACATGAAACTAAATACACTGGGTTTGTTTATTCCCATTTTAAAACCAAAAACGGTAATCTGTGAGGTGAAAACATGCCTTCAAGTCGTTGCTAAAAGATATATACATACTCGATTTATCTCAAAATCTAGGAAAATTCCTGTGTTACAGCAGCCAAAACATGAAACATCCATCCATCCATCCATCCATCCATTCTCTTCCGCTTATCCAATTCAGGGTAGCGGGGGGGGCTGGAGCCTATCCCAGCTGCCATAGGGCGAGAAAACATGAAACATATTCTATACAAAAATAAAGTAAAATAGCTCAATAAATAGAATATAACAACAACAGCTCAAAAAGGCGAAGATTACCCAAAATAAAGGAAGACAAAATATAAAGGAGCCCAATAAGCTCATTAAGTGAAAAATATAAAGTGAAATAAAAAGCTATGTGAAAAGTGAATATAGTACAATTAAGTGGTAAGTGGTAAAGTAAAATATCTAAAAAAATACCCCAAAAAGCTGAATCTGTTTTTCTGGACGTAGCGTTTTTTAGTGGGAGAAACGTTTCGTCACCTCTGGTGACTTCTTCACGCTCAAGAAAACAGGCCTCACTTAGCATGTTTAATGTTAAAGTTCATGACCTACAATTAGAAAAGACTGAACAAATATGGCTTGGTTGGAAGGCTTGTCAGGAGAAAGCCTCTTCTCTCTAAAAATTATATGGCAGCATAGCTTAGGTTTGCAAAGTTGCACCTGAACAAACCAAAAAACCTCTAGAACAATCTCCTTTGGACAGATGAGACAAAAGTGGATGTTTGGCCATAATGCGCAGCACCATGATTGGTGAAATCCAAACACAGCATATCAGCACACGCACCTCATACCAACTGTCAAGCACAAGGAGAAGTGATGATTTGGGCTTGTTTTGCAGTCTCAAGACCTGGGCACCTTGATGTCACTGAATCAACCAGAGGATAGAGAGAATAGGTGAAAAGATAGGAATAAGAGGACAGAGTACAAGTGGAAAAACACAATGGGTCTTCAACTGCTGCACCTGTAATAAAAACACATACAAAAAAACAAAAAACAAACAGCGCCTGGAAAGAAAAAGAAAAAATGAAAACAGCATGGATACACAAACCAACAATCTAATTGTGTTTTGTGTGTGAGTGTCTGTATATGTGTGTTTGTCATGAAATGTACTTGATAATGAGGGTGAAAAGCTGCAGCAATGCCCCCCAGGAGCCAGAGGCAGACAGAGAAAGACCCAGGAGACCCGGGCCATCCGCAGCCTCCCAAGTGTACTGAAGACCAGAGGCCACACATCTCGATGACAACTGCATGCACACCCCAGAAGAAGGAGGGAGGCTGTAGACAGAACCCTCATGACCAAAGGGTGAGAGCCCCAGAGAAAACTTGATTTTGATTTAACTTGTACAATGTCATCTGCACCAAACCAAAGGAGCCACTAAAATGTATTTTTCTAACAACAGGTTAAGGACAAACAAGGACGCATTTGCTTTTATTCTGTTTGCTGGTTATAGTTTTGCAGAACAAGGAAATGGGTGGAGAAAAACAGAAGTTAATAGTTAAGACACTTAGAAGTCGAATGCATTAGTTGTAGATGTGGATGGAAACACATTTGATCAAAAAACAGAGGAGCCATAAAAAGCAGCTTTCTAGAGTGCTTGAGAAACCAGGTAAAATGTGAATTTTTTTCCCCTTTTCTTTTCATTAAACTAAATAATATGAAAATATAATGCAAATCAGAGCCTTCGAGGGCTCTGGTTCATCATAATGTGCTGTTCTAGTAATCTCCCTTTGAGTTCAGCTGTACTACATGTCTCAGCAAATATCAAGAAAAAATATTTTGCAAAACTCAAGATTTACAAGCATTTAATTCAAAATTAATCAATGATTAATAAAACAATAATAACAATTATCTGTTGTGCATAATCTACTGTAGCAAAACAACTTTATAGACTCAGGATGTTCAGAAAGGGTTGAATGCCACTGTTCCATAGTCATAGGATGTTGCAGCATTTATCAAGCAGCAACTTGTTTTTGTTTGGCAGCAGCAAAGCCAACTTGTGAATCACTGTTTAATAATGCTGAGCAGGTGCTTTGTAGGTGAGCCTATGCCAGCCATTTCTAAGAAAGAGGTGGGTTCATCCTGGGCAGGTTAACAGTCTATCACAGGGCTAACACAGAGAGACAGGCGCCATAAAAGTTTCCACCAAACACCAGACAAACACAGACTCTCACACCCACAACTATGGCCAATTCTGAATCGCCATGAACATCTTTGGACTGTGGGAGGAAACTGGAGCACCATGGAGGGAACCTTACGCAGGCACAGGGGGAACTTGCAAATTCAGTTTAATGCCTTCTTGCCTTGAGGCAGAAGTCCTGACAACTGGACCGCTGCACTCCCCAACCCTAACCCTAAAACTCTGAATTTAAAAAATGAAACCACCTCACTTTGAACATTTAAGAAATTTGCACCATATGAAAAATCAATGCCCTTTTCCTATCATACACTATGGAGCCAAACGATTCTAAAATACACCAATAATAATAAAACAGTTTATCTATACTCATTGTGATCCACATATCCTTTGTTGTGAATTAGTGTGCTCCATAAACATTGAAATGCTTTCCACAGGAACTCTTTAATGATGTATCATCCTGTTAATAATGTAACCTCTTAGAAACCAAACACCAAAGCTCACAGGTGAAAATGGTTTCTGGTCTCCTCTCTATGATGCTTGTAAGGACAACCACTGTACAATACAGTGTCACTGAAACAATATTTACATAGTATGGGTCTTACACATGGGACAAATAGTTTTTTGTTTGTATTTTTTATCACCAGATAGACTCACTGAGATAACATTACAGCTCACGAGTCTGTCTCTCTGATACCTGAAGCAAAAAGGACTCATGTTCATGCTCTTAAAATGAGGAGATGGGTTTAAAACTATGTTCAGAGAAGAAGAATGTGCTAATTAATGCATCATTACAACTCATGGTATTATTTCCTACTCTCTTTTCTTTCTCTTTGTACATTTTTCTGTCTCTCTCTGATGCAAAAACAATCAACAATTAAGTTAAATGGAATTAAATGGAACTGATAAATTGCCATAGTAGTTATGATAGTTAAGGGAAAATTAATAGATGTAGAGCAGGTGAGCCTTTCACTTTTTACCATAACCCCTTACATGACCAGGAAATAAGACTGTATCTTTCTTTTTCATGATGCAGACTGTTGGATTAGGAGGTAGTACTGCAGGAGGAACAAAAATCAATTCAGTCGCCAGTATGTCAAACCTCTGAAGTTTGCAGATGACACCACTCTCATTGAGGTCATCTCAGGTGGGAATGAGTCTGCCTTCAAGGGCGAAATTGACAATTTGACAACCTGGTGCAGAGGCAACAATCTGGAGGTTAGTGCTGTCAAAACAGTGGAGATAATTGTGGACTTCAGGAAGAACCCAGCCCCCTCATCCTGCCTGCCTAGTGGCCACTGTGAAGTCTTTCTCCCAGGACCTAAAGTGGGAGCAAAATATCAGGTCCCTCAACAAAAAAAAAAAGAAAAGAAAAGAAAAGAAAAAGCACAACAGAGAACCTACTTCCTGTGGCAACTGAAGAAATTCAACCTGCCAAAGTCAGGGATGGTGTACTTCTACTCCTCTTTGATTGAATCCATCCTCACCTCCTCCACCACCATCTGGTACACTGCTGCCACTTCCAAGGACAGAGACACTGCAGCATGTCAACTATTCTGCTGAGAGGATGATTGGCTGTAATCTGGTTTCTCTCCATGACCTGTACACCTTCAGCACCCTGAGGTGGGCACAAAACATTACTGCTGACCATTTTCACCCCAGACATAAACTTTCTGAGTCACTCTGCTCTGGCAGGAGGCTGCGATCCAGCAGGTCCAATACCTCACAGCACAGGAAGTTTCTTTCTGTCTGCAAGCTGGACTACTTCACAATGCCCAGTACCTCTCCTCTGTGTCACTTTATAATTAATGTGTTACATTAACAACCTTTTTCTTATTCAGACCATTACAAATCTGCACATTGGACTGTACTGACATATATATTTTATGTTTTATATTATATATTCTTATTTTTCTTTTATACCATTGTTTGCACCTTTACACCAAGACAAATTCCTCATATGTGTAAAATGTAAAATAACCCTGAAGCCACAGATGTGATTTTAAACTACAGATTATAGAATAACAAACCAACAGTCATGTAAGAATTACTAATGCCCTTCTAGTTTGTACAATAGTAAAACCAGCATGAGAAGATGAAGAACAGTTAATATGCAAACATTAAAACTGTATGAAATTTTACAACACACATCACTTTTTTTCTCATCTGCTTCAGTAGCACTTACATACACATAAACCTAGAAATCATAAGAAATGTCCTTAATGTATTTAATCAATTGAGGAAATTTCATGGTGACATCTCTTGACTTGCAGTGTTTCTCCTTCACTGGTGAACTGGATGTTTGTTTTAGAGTAAATTCCAAAAGTTTGCTGTTCATTGTTAGGGTACAAATGTCACAGACCCACGTAACTGTGTTTGACCCCACGTTTTATCTTTAACCTTTCAGCCTCTTGCTTTGTTTACACTGATTGTTGTTTTGTACAGTGTTACACAAATACACCACCACACTTCATTGTTGGAACCAGTCTCTGTTATTTCTCACATACAGGAGAAACTTAAGAGTTAAATATAAAACATGCCACATATTTGGATCAGGCCTATAAAACTATCGAGGTAGGGCAGAAACCTTAACCAAACACACTATGGGTGAACAAGGTGAAAACCGTCTCCTTTTGTCAGAGATTTCTTTTTTCTTTTGGTTGCTACAGTTGCAGAAATATGGATGGACAAGCTTTCTTGGACAAACAGTACAAAACCATACAAACATCAGTACTGTTTGTACAGACAAACAGTACTGATAAGGGTAGACAAAAGAAATGGTCACTATAAAAACTGCAATAGAAATGACTTACTAACCAAACCACAGATGAAACGGCAAAGACCGTTACGCAGAAAAAACAAATATTTTACCCACTTTTGATAGTGGAGTCAGCATCAAACGTCTGCTCTGTCTGGCTTTGTTCACCTGTGATATTCAGCCTGAAATGCAGATATGGGCTTGATCAGCTGGTTGTGGGAGCAACATTGTTTTTTAATGTATCAATGTTTTTCACTTCCATTTGCATTTTTATTTTATTTTCTTGCAAAACGGGGACATCTCTCCTTGACATACAGGTATGTACAGTATAATTATGGTTTATGAGTCATCAGATTGATTGCATTATACAATGCACTGTACTACATATCCAATAAACTACCAGCACTTTAGTGGGAACATCTGAATTCTATATACTATAAAATGGATGACATATTTGAGTAAACATTTGAGTTTTTCCCTTATATGAAATCAATCTAACTGGAAAAAAACGCAGAAACAGAGATGTTATGCTGTAACCAATGCATGTAGATTTTAAATTATTCCTATGTTTTAGCTTACAACCTAACAACTATTTTCTCCATTGCTTAAACTGCAGATCATTTTTAAACCCCAGTTATTTGTTTGGTTTAAGGTCAGAAAATGTGAGAAAATCATCAAATTCTTGACATTATTAAATGACAACAAAGACCAGCTAAAAGACATTTAGTTCACAGTGATATATATCAGAGAAAAACAGTAATTATTAAAATGGAGAAGCTGCAACCCAACATAAAAATTTTTGGTGTTTAGTTTTAAAAAAACATCAACTAATGAACTGGCCAATCAATGCAGCTTTAGTATTCAGCATAATTTCCTATCTACAGGTACCTGTTTGTTTCTGTTGGAGGAAGTGTCCTGGCAGTTGTCACGATGGGTATCTACAGCACCCTCCTGTTCACCTCCACACTTGCCTTTTTTCTGCTCGTGTGCTCTGTGGATCCCAGCTGTATCCACACCTGGGCGTTTGGTATCCAAATGTTGTGGCAAACCTTCTGGCACCTACTTATACAGTACAGTGAATACTACCTGCATGAACCTGTCAGCAACAGGTACTAATCTTTATTTCAGTCTGCTGTTACAAATTACATGGGCATGGGACAGTTTTCCTGCATTCCTCCTAACCCTTCTTATGTAAATATTCATTAGGGCACAGATGTACGATGCAAGCCTGTTCTAAAAAAGTTATGATGCTGTGTAAAATAAAAATAAAGCAGCATGCAGTGATTTGTAAATCATTTAAACTCCATATTCCACTGAAAAGAGCACATATAAAACATCATATTTTGAAGTGGTGAAAATTTGTTGTTGTCTGGAAAAAGTAAACTTGTCAACAACATGTTTCCAATAAGGAACCAAGAAAAGACCAGGAAAAAAACTATGGTAGGTAAGAAAAGGCCTGCCAGTGAAGCTGAGCCTTTCAGTAGTTAAGCTGGAGAGGGTTTCTCTCCTCTATAACAGCATACAGAAATGTTGCCACCTTCAAGAAAACTGAGGTCCTCATCTCAGCAATCAAAATTTGGATGCCCTGAGAAGGTCCATGCAGTTTATTATTAGCACATATTTCAAAATCATGCATCCATGATGGTACGCGGGCATAGCACGGTTGGCATGATTACTTGTAAAGGCATCACTAATGTCAAACTACATTCTACACATATTACAACAGGATGGCTCTGTAGTAAAAGAGTCTGCATCATAAATGGCCTGCCAGCCATCTAGACCTGACGCCTACTGAAAATATTTAGTGCATTATCAAATTAAAAATATGACAAAGTACAACGTAAAATCTTCAATTCAATTTTATTTATATAGCACCAATTCACAGCAACATTCAACTCAAGGTGCTTTATATTTTAAGGTAATGACCCTGCAGTATGAAAGAGAAAACCCTAACAATCAGATGATCCCCTATGAGCATGCACTTGATGATGGTGGGAAGGAAAAAATCCCTTTTAAAAGGAAGAAACCTCCTGCAGAACCAGGCTCAGGGAGGGGCAGCCATTGGATGCGACTGGTTGGGAGATGAGAATCTTGAGCAACTGATCTTGATCTTTCAACTATGTAAACTATGTTGTGATCTTTGATAAGTTGGCCCCTTCGGTTCTCAAATGCTTACAGGACTGTAATACAGTGGTAAAAATGTCCCTGATCACACTTTTCTGAAATACGTCAAACTCAAAACAACCATGTGTTTTTCAATAAAACAATCTCTTTTGCCCGGAGCATTCAACCACATCACATGGTTTTCTCAGCCTATTGAGTTTGCTCCAGTGAACTGTTTTCCAAGAACCTCGGTGTTGTTGCCTAACCTGTCAGATGCTGTTTCCAAGAATCAACATTGTTATGTGATCAAAGCTCTAGAACAGCTATTGTACCAAACAGACTCTCCTATAAGAGTTTTTTACCAAAGGTTGCTTTCACCTCTATGGATGAACTCTCAACCTAAGTTGATAAGATTAGTAAAGTTAATACAAAAACATGAAATGCTTACAGATATGCATTCAGAATTTATTCCTTAAGGATAAAAGCATCCTACTTAATCACAATAACATCTCTTACACTTTCAGATTGTTTTTGGCAGTGTCCACTTTGATGCTGCTCACTCAGAGAATCACTTCTGTGTCTCTGGACCTCCAGGAGAAACGAGTTGTAGTGACATCTAACACACCATCCAAAAGAAAGGCTTATGTCACACTTCTCCCTCTTATCAGCTACATCCTCAATTTTACCACACTGCTTGGTGGTCCTTTGGGTTCCTATGGCCGATTCGTTTCCCTAATGGAGGGGATCAACCTCACCTCTCCACCGAATCCACTAGGTGTGGTTTTCCTAAAGCTGATGCAAGTGTTAATGCTGGAGTGGGTTAGGTTTTATCTTGTCTATTTTCTGAAACATTATACCTATGACAACAACTCTAGCATCCTCTATGGCATCCTGTGGATCTGGTGTGTTGGACTAGTTCTAAGAATCCAGTATTACTCGCACTGGAGGATCAGCGAATGCCTTAATAACGTGGCAGGGTTTGGCTTTTGGAAGAATTCATCAGGGGACTACTCCTCCAAATGGAGCGGACTATCCGATGGGGATTTCTGGACCACTGAAGCGTCGATTCATATGTCAGAGTTTGCTCGTCGCTGGAACGCCACAACAGCTTCATGGCTGCGTAGACTGGTTTATGCGAGGTGCAAACACTTCCCACTGTTCATGTGTTTTGGTTTTTCACTGTGGTGGCATGGTTTACACTTAGGGCACTTTGTGGGGTTTTTCACCTGGGCAGCAACAGTGAAAGCAGACTATTACATACACAGGAACCTTTTCCCAAAATTTACACCAACACAGAGAAAAATCTACACTTTTTTAAGCTGGATAAACACTCAAATGATTGTTACTTGCATTGTTATAGCAGTAGAATTTAGAAATATGTCTGGTTTGAGACTTTTATCTAAAACATACATAGGTCTGTTTCCACTTGTTAATATAATCCTGCTCTTTATCATTTTAAAACTCAATTCACTAGAATAGTGGTCAAAGATTTTTTGTTCAATGATTCCTGGGCTTCAGGAGTCTTAGATTATAACACTTTCTATGTTTCAGATGCAATTATGCAGTTGTCTGAAAAACTAAGTACACCCCTACTGCTTCCATATGAATGAAGAGGGTAAGTAGCAGCCACGTGCTGCTAATCAAAAAGCAAAAGCAAGTGTGATCACCTCTAAAAAAGCAGAAGTTTTGGCAGTTTCCTGGTCTGTTGCCAGGCGAAAACCTCTTCTTCCTAAAAAGAATAAGGCAGTTTAGGTTTGCAAAGTTTCATGCAAACAAACCACAAAACTTCTGGAAAAAAACCAAAATGGAGATATTTGGCCATAATGCACCATGTTTAGCAATAACAAACACAGGATGCCCGGGACCTGGACGCCCTGCATTCATTGAGTTAACTTTGAACTCCTCTGTATACCAAAGTATTCTAGAGTCAAATATGAGGCCATCTGTCAAACAGCTAAAGCTTGGCTGAAACTGGGTCATACAACAGGACTATGATCCCAAGCACAGCAGCAAATGTATAACAGAACGGCTAAAAAAAGAAACAAATCAAAGTGTTGCAATGACCCAAAGTCCAGACCTCAACCTGACTGAGATGCTATGGCAGATCCTTAAGAGACCTTTGCATAAACAAATGCCTGCAAATATCAGTGAGCTAAAGCAACATTGTAAAGAAGAGCGGGCCGAAATTCCTCTACAATAAGAGACTTATAAAGTCATACAGAAAATGATTACTTAAAGTTATTGCTGCTAAAGGTGGTTCTACAATCTACTGAACCGTGGGATGTACTTAGTTTTTCACAGCACTGTAAATAAATAAACTGGATCCAAAGATAAAAGAAACAGTATTTAAAATTTGGGACAGAGTTGTTCTTTTCTCAATTTTATTTTAAATTTGAATTAAGTGATGTTTTCAATATTGGTACTGAAATAATTGACACTGTGTCATAGGAGAGAGTAGCTGATGTTGCAAAAGCAGTAAAAAGAACACGTAAACTCTGCAGATGTGTGTATCTACTCTCACCAAACTCTCATATGTAATAACTGGCAGTGGTTTCTGACACACAAGCTCAGGTATGGTGGGTGAATGCTGGCTTCCCAGCATGAAAACAAAGAGCAGCAAAGTAAACCAGTGACTCATGAAGAATGTTGCACAAAGACCCAGATATTTTTTGTTTTATGGACCAAATCAAAGTAATAAGGACATTGGCATACAGTACATTGATCAGGTAGCAAATGAATCATACTGCTCCCTGGTGGACAAACAAAACCTTATTGGAGCAATTTCTATTTAAATTTACTGGAATTTTTTGATGACACAAAAGTTGATAATATAGGAGAACATATAAAAAAAAAAATCCTAAAATCCAGTTGAAAGGGATATTTTTTATAAATAAGGGAAAGAAACCCACATCTTCATTCTCGAGGTTAAAAAACACAAAAAATGTAATAAAATATTTTGTGCACTGACTCTATGAATGCTTCTACATTTCTTCAGCCTGTCTTCGTTCTTTCCACAAATTCCCAGCAACAATACCTAAAAATAACAACAGTCCAAGGTTCCTATTTGAAACAAATTTCTTCCAACAGTCTTCTGGTTTGTTGATGTTTAATGTGTAAATCTACGAGAGAAGAAAGTAAATATAGTTTAATGGAAAACCCATTTTTCAAATATATGTTTGATTACGATTGTAATCTGTGCCTGTTGTATTAAAGTGAGCCTTACTACTTAATTTTCCTTTTTTTCTGTCACATATATTTAACATTAAAATGGTGGATGCTCATATTAAACACAACCACAGCTATGTGCAAGAAACACAATGATCCTCACCTGGTGTGTCAGGTGCACTGCCACAATGGTCAGTACAGCATAGTAAGGGAGAGTCTGCTCAGCACTGACGCCAGCTATAACCAGTCCTGACATCATGGCCACAGCAAAGCCACTCAGCCAGGGTTTGGTTTGCTCCTGGAACCTCAGTGCAGTAGATTTGACTCCTACCTTGATGTCATCCTCCTTATCCTAGTTATCAAAGACAGAACAATGGCAGCTCACAGTCAATCAACATCCATACTTTAAAATGGGAGACATTCATTCCATGTTCACCTCAAAGAAAAACATCAACAAAAATAGTAACAGTTTAAACAAAGTTGCAGTTTGTTTCAGTTTCATGTACATCCCTTTATGGCCACAGTGTACCCATCTTCTGATGGTTGCTTCCAGCAGGATAATGCCCCATGTCACAAAGCTCAAATCATCTCAAATGGCCTCCACAGTCACCAGATCTCAATCCAATAGAGAACCTTTAGGATGTGGTCAAATGGGAGATTTGCATCATGGGTGTGGAGCCAACAAATCTGCAGCAACTGTGTGACGCTATCATGTCAATATGGACCAAAATCTCTTAGGAATGTTTCCAGCACCTTGTTGAATCTATGCCATGAAAAATTAAGTCAGCTCTGAAGGCAAAGGGGGAGCCTGGTACTAGTGAGGTATGCCTAATGAAGTGGCCAGTAAGTGTAGTTTCACCTAGAGCCCTTAGAAATCAATGGACATAAGTTGGTCAATAGAAAAACTGAAAAAAAACAAAAAAAACAAACATTCAAGCCCAAGTCAGCACAGAGGTACAGTGCTGCTGTGTAATATAATAACAATAATTTTTAAATTCCCAATAATACGGTGTAAAATTATACAAGTGTGTGCTACAACCTTTAGTTTTACTTTTCTGCACTCATGGGTAGAGATTTTATTCAAACATAGCACTGATTACTCTCACCCGTTTATCATCACAGTTTGGCCCAATTAATGTAGAAGTTTGAAAGTGTATCAATGCTTCACTAATCCTGTAATAGAAAACTCACCTTCTGCATTTAACCTGAGTACTAGGAGTATGAGCAGACCAGGTAAACTCCTGCCCTCTTGCAATGTTAGCCACTGAGCTGCTGTTATTATTACACCCGTAACATGATCAATCATAATAATAAAATGTAGACAGCAGAGTGACATTTTTCCCAAACTAAGAGAGGACTGTTTTAAATTTACTGCACTCAGCTCTCGATTTAAGGAAAGACATGTGTTTAATAGGAACTAAGTGGCAAGATCTGTGGAACCCACTACTTTACCTGATGTGCATATATTGTGTCATATATCAGCGTCCACATCACTCCTGAGAAGTACAGCGGGAGACACACGGACCAATCACAAGAGCCTTTGACAGCAGACCAGCCGAGCAGAGCGCCCCAGTTGAAAGTGAGCCCTAAAGTGAGAGAAGGGAAGAAATAAGAGACCAGCTTTAGCTTTGCTAACCTGAGAAATATTCATTTTAGACAAACAACACCACAAGATAATTTTATACAGCACATACCCAACACAAACTGTGGCCAATAGGTGAACCTCTTCATCAGCGGATAGGTGATGACAAGAGATAAAGAAGCAGCACCCAGAGCTATACTGTGAGAGCATTGTGAAGAATGTGAGTCAAAGACTGTAAAATAACAAAAAAGAAAAAAAAACTCTGCTTAGGTAATTGCTTTACTTTAGAGCTTTGTGTAGATAATTGTGATCTAGTTTGAGTTCCACTGCTGCGCTGACTTTTTGCTTAACCTACACACCTGTTCCATTCTCCCTGTCCTTCTTTTATTTTGCTAATAAACTCAAATTAATGCGCAACCTATCTCTACATAAAACTGCTTCTGGGTACCTGTAATAGTTGAGACACAAAAGAACCCCAAGTGCAAGAGAGAGCTGCCCTCCTAGGAACACCAGTGCCTGCATTCGAGAAATCTCTCCAGATGCGACTGGTCGAGAGGCTGTGCGGGACACCTGCACAAAAACATCAACATTTTCAATTTATCAGAAATAAGCAATGTGTACATTCTAGCTGTAATCCAGTTTAAGTTTAGTGTTTCTGAGTTTGAGTAGGTGAGTGACAGTAACACAGGTAAGAACAGGTTCATTTAGGTAAACATTAAACAACATTAAGATGATTTCTAATGTCTAATGCTTGATATATGGGGTTGTATTTACTTCATTGCAAAGCAAAAAAATCAACAAAAATGTGCCCAGTCATTTTTGCATCCAACTGTAGGCTAGTCCCATTTACTTTTTTGTCGAAGTCTTTATCCCACATGTCATTGATGGTGCAGCCAGCCCCTCTCATCAGCAGAGCACCTGTACCAAACAGCGCGAGCATACCAAGATCTGGGAAGCATCCAGGGTTAGCAGCCAGAGCAATGCTCCATGTACAGGGAAGGTACAGCAGCCATGTCCCTACAATTAAGATACAGCAAATTGCAAGTGAATTAAACAAGAAATTAACATATGAACAGAAAGAAAGGCTACAAAGAAATTAATGCCTTGGCAATAGCTACATTTATCTGGTGGCATTTTAACTGTGGTCTGGTTGTGGATGTCTGTGCAGTAACACTAAAAAAGTGCAGAGGAAGATATTTTACACTCAATGGCTTGCACAGTACTTACATAAGAGTTCTACAGTTTGGCAGGACTATTTTAAAGGATTATTTTATTTTTTTATCAGCATGCCATCGACTAAAATACACTTTTGTCTTTTTTTAAGCTGATACAGACCAAAGACAAGTATTTCATTAGGCACACCTGTTCAACTACTCATTAATGCATATATCTAATCAGCCAATCAGTAATGGCTTCTGCCATTTTTTATGCAGTTGTCTGCTGGGGAGGCGGCAGCACGGAGAGGGACAGGAAACGGCTAAATAGACTGGTGAAGAGGGTTAGTCCCGTCCTCCCCATAGAGGAGGTGGGTGAGAGGAGGATGTTAGCCAAACTGTTTAAAAATACATGTGTATCATTATCACTCCCACTGTACTTTATGTATATATAAAAATAATAACAACAACAGTAATAACCTTGTATTTTACTGTATATAGTAACCATCTGTACATAGTATAGTACTTTGGCTTTTTTTTATACTATTTTTTCTTATTTATACACATATTAAAAAAAATCTATTTTATTTTTATTTTCTAACATATCTTTAATTCACTTTTTCTTCCTGTCCCTTGTGCTGCTGTAACAAGTGAATTTCCCCAGTGTGGGATTAAATAAAGTTTATGTCTATGTCTATCACATGGAAGTAATTCAATGTATTTTGGCATGCAGACATGTCATGATAACCTGTTGAAGTTCAAACTAAGAATCAGAATGGGGAAGAAAGGGGATTTAGGTGACTTTGAACGTAACATGTCAGCTAAGAACAGGAGACCGAGGCTACAATTCACACAGACTCACTAAAATTGGACAATAGAGGATTGGAAAAACATTGCCTGGTCTGATGAGTCTCGATTTCTGCTGCGACATTTGGATTGTAGGGGCAGAATTTGGCATAAACAACATGAAAGCATGGCTCCATGCTGCCTTGTATCAATGGTTTAGGCTGCTGCTGCTGCTGCTGGTGGTATAATGGTGTGGGCAATGTAAACGGGGTCCAATGCAGTAGCAAGGTATACCTAATAAAATGGCTGGTGAGTGTATGTTTTACTCCTTATAACCACAAAATTAAAAGGCATGACACCAACCAACTCCCACCCTTTAGGGCATGGATACAGGATCTCTGGGGGTATTCTTTGATATATGGCACTAAAATGGTCGGGGAGTGCTGTTGCCAGTAATGTCTAGGAGAGGGGTAAGAGTCAAACTGACATAAATAGCAGGATCACCCTTATTCACTTCACCTATCATTTTACAGTTGATCTGTGTATGTAAGCATATTTTAGATAAAGTTATTTAAACACAAAGCTTTGATGGTCATAAAAGTACAAACCTATAGGTTTGTCCAGCCTCATCAGCCGGAGGTACGGTTGGACATGTGCTGGTGTTGAATTTACTATAGTAGCAGCTGACAAACCGAATGATCTTCTCCCATTGTGCTGCGTGTCATGAAGTCTTACTGATGACCAGATTGCAGTTTGGTTCTTAGGCTCTCTCTTCCACACACGGGAGTCTGAGTGGAGACCATCTCCAGTCCTCATCCCTTCACTCTGGATGATGCAGGTGGAAAAACGTTGATGACAAGCTCCATGGTGGATCCTCCTCAGAGTGTTCAAAGCCAGTTTGGCAGGGAGCATGGTGTCTCTCTGAGGGCATGTGAGCTTGTGTTTTGCTGCGTAAAGATCACCCCTGAACACACACACACACACACACACACAGAGAAACAGAAACATACACAAACAAGGGCGTAAGAAATGCATCTTCCCCAGAGAAGGACCGATTTGCTACAACAGAAACAGAGATGTGTGAAACTTTAGGCTGCAAAAACCTGGCAGTTTCAGCTGTTCAGGTAAGACAGCTTGTCGTCAGATCAATTAGACCCTGCACACACTCATGAGACAAACTGGTGTTACAGTAACACGGTTACGCTACCACACGTCTGCTAACTCTAGTGTGATATAACGGCAAAACAAACTTACACCGCGGGTTACAGGAGGGAATATACAGATGTTTATAAAGACCAACCACTGTGCAGGAGGACAA
>VUQS01033677.1:17899-30027 GCA_015108495.1 Heterochromis multidens
TTATCCTTCTTATTTCAGCTGCTCCCTTTAGGAGTAGTTGGCTGCCTCCGTCTCACACCATCTCTGGCATCCTCCTCTTGACGTGTCCTCCTTCGCTACATCCATGAACCTCCTCTATGATCTTTCTCTTTTCCTCCTGCCTGGAAGCTCCATATTCAACATCCTTTGTCCAGTATATCCACTATCCCTCCTCTGCACATGTCCAAACCATTTCAGCCTTGCCTCTCTGACTTTGTCCCCAAACCGCTCAGCCTGAGCTGTCCCTCTGATGTACTCATTTCTAATTCTATCCATTCTGGTCACTCCCAATGAAAATCTTAACATCTTCAGCTCTGCCTCCTGGTTTTTTGTCAGTGCCACCTCTCCAAACCATACATAATAGCAGTTCTCACTACCATCTTGTAAACCTTCCCTTTCACTCTTTCTGCTAACACTCCATCACAAATCACCTCTGACACTCGTCTCCACCCACTCCGCCCTGCCTGCACTCTCTTCTTCATCTCTCTTGTGCACTGTCCATTGCTTTTGACGGTTGACCCCGGGTATTTAAACTCATCCACTTTCACTGCCTCTACTCATTACACCTGTCTGTCTCTCATTCACACACATGTATTCTGTCTTGCTTCTGCTGACTTTCATTCCTCTTCTCTTCAGTGCATACCTCCACCTCTCCAGGATCTCTTCCATGTGTTCCCTACTCTCACTACAGATCACAATGTCATCTGCAAACACCATAGTCCACCTGTCCATCACCACTGCAAACAGCAAGGGGCTCATCCCTCATGTAATCCCACCTCCACCTTGAATCCACTCACATTTTTATCCTTCTGAAGTTCTTGTGAAGTTTTAAATTAAACAGTAACATACTCCGATGTTTCTTCTTGCCCACAGAAGCAGCACATGCCTGTATTACATTTAACTATATTGGGTAATATTATACTCTCTTTCTGTAGGTCAAAATCGTTATGTTTTATATTTTATTTTATATATTATATTTTCATTATTTTATATAACACATTTTAATATTACTATCTCATCTCTGCTGTTCCTTGCTCTGCCAATTTCCTTTGAACTCTGTAAACTCCTCTCACTGTTTTTTTGCGGCTTTGCTTTTCTTCTTTATTTTTATTTGATAAAACTCTCGTCATTTCTGTCCTGCTGCAGCTCACTGCCAAATTGATGTTATTAGTTTATCTATCACTGCTTCTTCTAAGGTGTTCTTAACAATGCTAGGGGTGTTCAATTTTTTCAGTTTTTAGGGAAAATAGCAGCCATGCTTTGTGGTTAGTACCATGAAGCAGCTGTTGGAAAATTCTTTGAGCAAGCCATGTAAGTCTACTTCACTTATTTTGTTCCTGCCAACATACAAAACAACTGTGAAGTATGTTACTCATGTACTTATGTCACTGTATACTTAAAGCATTGTAAACTGATCTGATCCCAGAAAGTTAATTCTGTTCATCTGGACTCAACATTTCCTCACTCATCTAAATGACTTCTTCAGTCTCAGCTGACTGCAGGCTTCCTCAACTTTATAAACAGTACAGTTGCATAATGACTGAAACCAGCACCACCGTCTAACAATAAGCCACAAGCTCAGTTTGTTTCATGACTGTTAATATGCAAATTGGCACGACCACTGATCAGTGGCTAGGTCAGTTCGGTTGAGTACAGTTTTATTTGTCATATGCAAGTTAACAGAGTCAGCATTACAATGAAATGTGTTTAAAGACGTCATAAGCAGATTCTTAAATTTACTTGTGATCACAGGGTGGGGCTGTGCAGTTTGCAGCATTATTGCACATGAGAAAAAGTGACAAGTGTAAGGAGCAGTACCAGTGAGACTAAATAACAGTATTGCACAGTGTATTGCAGTAAAGTGACAATGCATGTCTGAGACAACAATGAGAACAGAAACAGTGCAATGTGGTTGTTCAAGTGTTGCAGTTGAGGAGTCTAATGGCTTGATAATAAAAACTGTGCTTTAATCTAGTAGTCCGTGCTATGAGGACTTCTCACAGTGAGATGGGGAATGGCTACATTCACAGCATTGTAAGATAAAGTAAAGAGATACTCTTAGGCCCCTCCTCGGTTCAGAGATGGTCGCTGCTTTTTCACACAAACGGCCTCCTTGACTCCTGCTCCAACCAGGGTTCCTCCCTCTCAAGGATGTTCACATCCTGATCATTGAAGGAGTGGCTCCTGGCCTGCAGGTGTAAGACTGGCCTGACGAGGGAGATAGCTCTTCTGTGTTGTCAACTGTACTGTTTGTAAGACTGGGGAAACCTGCAGTCAGCTGAGACTGCTTTAAGCATGGTAAACTGAGAGTATACAGATCAGATCATTGTTGTTTGGATTCACTGCCCATGAAATAAACCCCTGCTGTTAGTTGTAGATGGGGAAAGAGGGCATTTATAGAGTAACATTTATATCAAACAGTGCATCTGATACATAATGAGTGTACAATCAAAAAGCTGCGAAAGTGTGACACATCTATACGCTTTATGAGGTGTACAATGTGACTTTTTCTCCTATATGTTTTTTAGCCCTCTTCTGGTTTTGAAAGCTAAAGACGCTCTGCAAAAGTTTCCAACATCAGTATTAATTTCTGTGGACTACTGACGTGCTTTGGTAAAACAAAGGTGACACTTAAAGCTTTAAGGATTTTTCTTGTGACCTGTGCAGCTCAAGAAGGATCGGGACTGCAAACACGTGACCAACTACTTACAATAGAAACAAAACCTATTTAAGAAAAAAAACCCAAAACGCTTTCCGTTATAAAATTTTAATAATATTAGGGCCCATTCATTTCACTGTGCGCTGCTATATAACAATTAAGGTATGGAGGATTTGTTAATAGCAGTTATTGGATATAATAATACCCATGTGACCTGCCATAAAAACATAAAACAACATCATCACAAAAATAAAAAAGACTTTAAAAAAAAAGGGAGGCTTGGTGTGAAACCTACGTACTTCCGGTTATAGTATTCACAGAATTCCACAATAAAGGATGTTTTTCCACACCTCAAAACCTTGAAACGTTACAATAAAACCATTAAACTAAGCGCCAAAGAAAGAAAATCTACACCCTTTCGTGAAGATTACCAAATAAAATACATACACGATTTTTGGTTAAATTAATAAAAATAACAAAAAATAAAGAGGGTCAAGAAAGCCTAGTTTGCATTGATCTAAAAAGTACTGTCATTATATCGAATCTCATGTAACTGCTGGTAAATAATATTATAATATATTATTATCAATTAAACTGCGGAGATCCTCCAAGTGGTTTTATTTTGAAGGTTCCGTGAGTTTCGACGGAAGTGAAGATGTTTTGTTGCGGTGGCGGAAGCAGAGGCTAGGGAGAGTCGCACTCGCGGGAAAAATGGCGGAAACGTGTGCTGTGCTCATGCGACCACCAGCAGCGGTTCAAAACAGTGCCTCCTAAGGCTTGTCCTGTCTTTGTTTGCATGCGTGAGTACAAACGTTGCGTGCATCGAGCATTTTAGCAAGTTGCACTTCTCCGCATTTTGTTAAAATATGTAGGGTCTGTTTATTCAGTTGGACTCGTTTTACGTCTCCTTTCTGTTGAATATGTCCCACTGAAAGTTAAATACAGGTGTTGCGGTCTTTGTGCTGCCATTGTTCAGTTAATGCTAGTAAAGTGTTGCATAGCTCTCTTTTTTTAAAGTATTCAGTTGTGCATTTAACTTAGTAACAGGTAAGAAAGTAGTGCCTGAATATTTGGTGCTGCAAAAACAATAATCTCTGTTTTCAGTCCTCTAGGTGTGTCATTTTACGTGTAAGGCTGTGGGTTAAAAGAGGAATGCAAGATGCAAAACGGTATGTATTACAGGGGTATGCAATAACTCACAAGTATTGTTCCACTGCAGTTCCTTGAATTGAGTTGAGAGTAGATACTGATCTATACTGGTCTGTTGCCTGCCCCCTCAGATACAGTGCAGTGCTCCACCTCTGGCCACATCAAGCAAATCATCAGCCAAGCAGTCACTCAAGAAACCCCAGTCAAGGCTTTCCATTGTAGTCACTGTGTGCTGATCTTCAAATCCAGGGTGTACCTTTTTGAACACCTCAACAAGGTGCATGGCCGTGATACAGAAACGTCTCTCAGAGAGGCTGGTTTATGCGCTGGGACTAACAAAGCCAACACGGAGAACATCAGCAGCAGTTCAGGGGATCATTTTAAATGCCAGGGCTGTGATTTTAAAGCTTATAGTTGGGACAGTTTAAGTGAACATGAGAAACTGTGTCAGAAAACATCAGAAAATCTTAACGTGTCGGGAAGTCTCATCATTTCAGAAAACCTCGAGACCACTTTAAGTGTTATTTCAACGAACCAGAACAATGAAGCTGCAGGAACATCTGAGAGTCCCTCAGTTCTTTCAGATATTTCTACCTCAGAAAGTAAATGCACGTCAAAGGACCTGAAAACCTACAAGAGGCCATTGCAAACCATTACTAAGTACTTCTCAGTATCACCTGGATCAAATACAAAACCTGCTGCAAAATTAGCTGATGGCACCAAAGGGACTCTAATTTTGCAAGAATCCCCCTCAAGCTCCTGCCCAAACAGTAGTGGTGTGTTTAAAGTCACAGCAAAGTCTGTGATAGATATCACCACAAGTAAGTCGTACCGTTTTTTGCACAGTGACCTGAATACTGATCTGATGCCACCAAAACCTCAGGAACAATTCAAAGAAACAGTTCCTGCCAGTGCTCTCAAGAGGTGCACTGGTAAAATTTCAAAAAGTCATCCTGCTAAAAAAGCCAAATTAGGTAACGAAGAGACGCTCATGGAAACAGAAAATGAAAGCAGACAGCAGTCATCAAGCAGCAGTGAGTTTTCATTTGAAGTCAGTGAAGATGAAGAGGAGGCAGAAGCGCCAAAAGTGTATTCTTGTAAACACTGTGACTACAGTGATGTGGGCATCAGGCGCATTTCTGCCCATTATCAGAACGACCACCCTTACATCAGATACAATTCTGTCTACATTCAGGACTCGAGTGATCAGAGTGCCACCTTTCGTTGCTTGGAGTGTCCAGTTGAGTTTTTAAGCACAGCTGACCTCAAGAGGCACTACATGGAAAATCATTCAGAAGCCCCAGATGTATTTACGATGAAATCGTGTGGGCTCAGTTTGGCTTTCAAATGCTTCCTTTGTACATTTACTACCAATGTGTTGAAGTCCCTGAAAGAACATTACAAGGCAAAGCATGCAACATATGAAGTGGAAAATTCTTTATTGTTCTGCAGATATTCAATGACTGAATGCCAGGAGGAATCGTCTCAGCTGAGTCCAGATAGATCGGGAGGAATTTCTCCTGAGCGTGCCCATACACCCCAAAATCCTGCCTCTAAAGGAGCAGACATGGCTTTGTATAAATGCAAGAAGTGCAAGTTTAGTCACAAATCAGTTGTTGTTATGCATGTTCACTACCAAAAAAGCCACCCAGATGAAGCAATCACAATAGATAAAATCAAACAGTCAGCTTGTGTCATGTCACATGCAGCATTAGAAATGACGCCTGAGAAGTGTCCAGATTCTGTGACTGTAGTAGATCCTTCAGAGACCACACCAGAAGCTTCTATGACTCATTCAGAGTCTTCCCAAGCCGAGAAAGGGGAATCTTTGGAGTCGGCAGTCAAATGCAATAATGAAATGACTATTGGACTGGACAGTTTGTCATCCTGCTCCCCAAATGAAACATTTTATTGCCAGTTCTGCAGCTATACAAGTCCCAAGATCAAAAGTATTCTTGGTCATCACAATGCAAAACATTCTATGGATGCACCAATAGGTACTGACGATATCCTATGGTACAGTGCTGAGATGCAGAAAAAGAAACTTCAGAGTGAAGCTAAGATGTCAAAAAGTACTTCATCTTCCCAATCGAAAACTAGTCAACAAGTGAAGATATGTAGGGAAACAGAAGTTCTGCATGAGGAAGATCACACAGCAGATGCCTCAGAGACAGTCTCAGAGAATTCTTACGCATCCCCAGAAAACTTGTTTTACTGCCAAAAATGCAACTTCGCAAATCCAACTCTAAAAGGAGTAATTAACCATCAGGCTAAGATTCATCGAAAGTGTAATTCCAGCAGTGGTTGTGTTCTTGAATATACAGCTTTAGTTCGTGATGAAATCAGGAAAGCAAAATCAAATGCAAAGGATTCCTCTTCTTCTCATCTACCTCTTCCTATAATGAATGAAGGTGATGATAAAGCATTTTTCTGCCACTTTTGTAACTACAGACATAGTACTTTGGACCAGGTAATGCGCCATTACTTCACAGCACATCATGGATTTAAGGTGAAGCCTTCAGAAGTCCTTCTGCATACTTCTAAGATCCTCGATCAGACACAGAAATCTCCTCTAACATCAACTCAAAATCAAGACGTTGCTCAGGAACCCCTGAAGAAAACCGATAAGAAAAAGAAAAAAACTAAGAAGCTTGCAACATCTTTGTTAATTTCAGCACCATCCTCAGTGACAGCCCCACAAACACAGAGGTCCCTTAAGTGTTATAGATGCACATACAGTACTGAACAGATATATGCTTTGAAGACGCACATAAGGAAAACCCACCAAGTTAAACGTACAGTCACAGATGTTTTAAGATTGTGTTTTAGACAAGGAGCATTAGAGCCAGGCTATCATTGTGAATTTTGTGTTTTCAAACATGAAAAAGCAACAACAGTTTATGAGCACTACCAGGAACACCACCCAGGACGTGTGCCCAGCATTGAGTTTGTAAGTACTCGGTTATATGCCGGTCCCGGAATAGTCTTTTCTAAGAAGAAGAAACCTAAACTAAAGCGGAGTGGAGATGATGGTACTGATTACAGATTGCTATCCCAAAGATCTGGACAAAATGAATCAGGGTTATCGTGCAAAAAATGCACTTTTAAAAGTAACTCTTTGTCAGATCTGGCACACCATTACCGTGCTGTTCATCCTTTGGGTGCAAAAGAAGACCGTGCAAGACTTAACACCAAGAAAGCAAGCACAAGCTGGCACATGGAAGACCACATTGAAACACCTGGCTCATTTGATTCCTACCAAGTGCCTCTTGAATTCGGTAAGTCACAGGATGAAGCAGAGGCATGTTCCACGGTGTTCAAGTGCCCTTACTGCTCTACAAATTTTAATACCCGGCACGGTCTCCATGTTCACTGTGGAATGAAACACCCAGAAGCTTTAATCGAAAAATTAGAAGAACAGCAAAAACCAAAAAAGCAACTCCAAAAACGTGTGCACGTCTTTAAGTGTCCATATTGTACCTACGTCAATAACATTTATCAGGGTGTTCTCACTCACTGCCAGATGAAGCATCCGGACCTCCCATCCAGGGCAGACAGTCTTCACGTAGATATGACTTATGTCCAAAATTGGGATGACACCTGGAAAAGCAGTAGTCCTGGTGAGAGTTTGAAACTCAGTGGACACATGTGTGAAACCTGTCCACAGATCTGTGCAACGCTGGACAAATTGAACAAGCACTGCGAGAAGGACCACAGCAAGACTGGAGCAAGCACTGCACAAAGCATGGCCAAACCAGCTCCTAAGCCATTAGTTAAAAGTAAAATACTACTATCTAAGGCCCACAGCATGCATGGATCTGTATCAAAGGCTTCATTTTTAAGCAAGAAAATATATGCCATGATTAACTGCCAGCACTGTTCTTATACGTGTACCACCAAATTTGCACTTGGTCGACACTTGCTTGCTAACCACAAGCATGTTATTTCAAAGGATTGTGTATACAAGTGTGTCCTGTGTTCCAAAGTTTATTTTAGGAAAAAGCATCTTGGAGGCCACTATGCTGTGACACATGGAAAGGAGGCTTATTTAAAATACTATGTACCCGTATACAAACAGGCTCTCAAGAAGCCAGCGCCAACACCTTCTGAAGGCCCATCAACTCGGCAACAAGAAAATGCCTCTGAGTCATTTAAGTCTAACATAACAGCAGAAGAAAGCTTTTTAGTTTACAAGTGTCCAAAATGTCCATATGTAAATGCTAGCTACCATGGAACCCTCACTCACTGTCAAATGAAGCATCCAGCAATCGTAGTCAGAGCAGATGAACTTGAAACAGGCGAAGTCCTTGCAGCCAACATGGTCAAGTGTAGTTTAGGAAAAGGTTCTAATCAAAGAGGGTACATGTGTAAAAGATGTTCACAAATCCATGCATCATTGACAAAACTGAATGTCCACTGTAAGAGGGTTCATGATGACACAGACGTGTATGAGCATTCAGCTGAAACCGAAAGCCAGCTGGTTCACACATCTCAGGGCTCAGCACAGGAGGATGCCTCTGTGGAAAACAAAACTTCAGAAGAAGCAAGTATTGCAGAAGCTGGACAGGCTCCCCAAGCGGGGACTCCTGAGACATGTCAGTCAATCTTGCTGGCTGGAGTTCGGAGCAACAAACAGTTGTACAAGTGCCAGATGTGCACCTATAAAGGACTGTATCGAAAATACCTCCAGTGTCACTACAAAAATACTCACAAATTGGATGCAGTCAGTGTATACAATCTTCTTGAGAAATATAACAAACGTAAATGGAAATTTCCCAGCAGCGTGCCTAAATCAGAGGACGGTACAAAAGTCAAATGTTTGAAGTGTCCAAACTTAACATTTGACTCATCACAGCTGCTCATTGACCACTATTGTACTTTTCACCACTCAGAGTGGAAATTGGACTTTACCGTGCTGTCACTAGGATCAGAGAGAAAGAAAACCACTGGAGTTTACAAATGTGACCACTGCAACACACAATTAAATGGGATTAGAAAGGTGTGCTATCACATGGATCGACACCGAGCAAGGATAATAGAGATGGCCAAGGCTGCACATAGAAAGGCATCACTTGTCATTACCACAACACTAGAGCAAGAATCCAGCGAGGTAAGTTGACTCTGTCTGAATCCCTGTCTACACTCTTTTTTTCTGAGCTACTCTTGTTATTTGACCATTACCATGATTATTTCCAGCCCTGCAGGCAAGATGAAACGCCCATGTTAGAAACTGTGGACGAGGTTAACCAGTGGAACAAGACACCAGCACAGAGTGTTACTTTGCCAACAAGTCCTCCGCAGTCGCCATCAAAACTCTCTGATGTACAGCAGCCAGAGCTACACTCAAACGGAGACAAACACACGTGTAAACAGTGCGGCCGGATGTTCATGTCGCTGAAAGGTTTGCGTTCACATGAGCACAGCCACGCAGCTCTGGCAGCCATCAAGAAACTGGACAATGTCTCCACGTCTGCTTTAAAGCACAAGTAAGAGCAAACTTTGGACATTTTTTTTAGCTTTTTCACGAGTAGGCTCATCGTTACTGTAACTTTCATTCACAGTACAAGCGATTTCAAGTTGAAAAACTAAAAAATAATTATTCATGATGGCTACATTTAGGCTCATGTATGAACGTTCTTACTGAAGTGCCACACTTTTTTTTTTTTTTTTGTAGGCCAATCTAAAAGGTAGCATAGCCTTATTTCCCTCAACAAAAAGCCAATTGGAGTTTTTGCAAATTATTGCCAAAAATAAGATGGTCTGTGAAGTGCAAATACAATTACTATGCCTATCTTGGTGTGGGAAACTTTTGCAGAAGAGCTTCTTTATCTAAAGATTTTCACTTCCTGGTTAAATAAAGGTTAGACTCCCCTTTCCCCAATCCCACCTCTGTCCACCCCTGTATATCTTCAAAATTCACAAGAATTCTACTTTGTTAATTATTTAGCTGTTGTAGAAAAACCTGAAAATGTCTAAAGCTTGTGTTAAGCATAGACCTTATTTCAGGTGTTTACCTAAAAACCTAGCGGCTTTGAGAGAAGAGAACCAAAGTAGAGAAATGTTAAACCCTTTACAGATTTTGGGAGTTATTCCTTCTACACACTTTGACTTATGTGTCCTTTGCAGGCTTGTTAATATAGAATTTTGAGCACTTTATTTTCTAGAACAAATTTTAATGTCCATAGCCCCTAAGGTGTGCTTACTGTGGTTACTTATTGATTGTGCACTTTTCTTTTATTACCTCCCAGCATTAGCAAATATGTCATCCACAAATCTGGAACGCTGAGGCCTTTCCTGTGTAGTTGCTGTACATATCGGACGACAGTCTTTGGCCTCTGGAGGAGTCATTTCATGAAAAAGCATCATGGTAAGAAACCCATGTATAACATCAGTAGTGGTATCATGGGAGCATTAAGTGCCCCATGATGCCATAGGTCAAATCCCTTGACTTTGACCTGCCGACATATCAAATCACTAGAATTTTAAAAATTAGAATATTTTAATTCAAATAAGCTGTTACAGGTCATTAATATACATTGTTATTTCTGCTTGCTGGATTTGGTCAAGTTAAATATGAGCTGTCACAGACACATTGTGTATCAGAAGCTGACTAACTGTTCAGACTGGGATGGTTTCTATGTTGTAAATGTAACAACTGATGGCTCAGTTTTAAGGACAGTCTCAAAACCAGCAAGTTACCATCTCACAAATTTCACAAGATGGGGTTTGAGAGATTTCGTGTGGTTTTCTGTCTTTCATCTTGTGGGATATTCTGTTGCTGAATGCTTAGATCTCATTATGGACGCTGTTGAGACTGAAGACAAAGTTAAGAGTGAAGAGAGGGCTGATAAGGAGTCCTCTAATTCATCAGAGAAAATGAACAATTTGCCTGAATTTGATGAAGAACCTGAACTGATTAAAGGCAAGTCATCTCTTGTGTTTTTTAAATCATGATGTTCTTTACATTAAACAAAAACTTTTTGCTTTTCTAGCAATACTAACAGACTGTGGTTCCTTGAACTTTGACAGGATCTCTGTACTTGGAGCCCCCAGATGTGCAGCGCCAGTTAAGCCACTACACCATGATGGCACAGAGTAGCGCCAAATCTAAAGTGAATGTGCAAGAATCAAAATTACCTGAAAACAGCATGCTTCACTGTGAGATCTGCAATTTCAGCACTGGACACCTGTCTAGTATTCGACGGCACTACCTGAATCGTCATGGAAAGAAAATCCTCAGGTGTAAAGACTGCAATTTTTTCACAGGTTTAAGGTAAGATGCAGCAACAGTTTGTAGTTTTCTGTGTACAAAAGATCATGTTTGGATTTTTTTTCTCTTTAAAAAACTTTAGTGTGTTACTAAAAATCAGTAGCTTGTACTATTAAGCCAAAAATATTCACAGTGTTTATTTAATGTTAACAGAAATGTACCATTTCAGCTCTTTAGCTTATTAGTGAATTTGTTTTGGAAAACTGCAAGCACGCAAATGATATTCTGGGAACTGAAAACAGTATTCTCACATTTGTTTTAAATGTTGCATTTAAATATCTGTTTAGTATGATTAATAATTACTTATCAACTTTTAATCATAATTTTGCGTTATCACCGATGTGCAGAGTCTTATTCATTTCTATAATCAGGTGACATAATGCATTCCTGGTTTAATCCCCGGAGGAGACACAAATCCTTTTGGGGCTGTGTCAGGAAAGGAATCTGGTGGAAAAATGTGCCACATCAAATATGCGGAGCTGTCTGCTCTTGATGCATGCTCAATAATCCAGGTAAAAGAGTCCCAAAAATCTGAATCTGTTCATCTGGACGTAGTGTTTTTAGTGGGAGAAACGTTTCGTCACCACCTGGTAACTTCTTCAGTCTCAGCTGACTGCAGGTTTCCCCAACCTTATAAACAGTACATTTGCATAATGACCAAAACTAGCACCACTGACTAACAATGGGCCATGAGGTCAGTTTCATGATCATTAGTATGCAAATTGTCATGACCATTGATCAATGGCCATGAGTACCATTCACAGAGATTGGGGAATGGCTGCAATCACAGCATTGTAAGATGGTGACAGATGTACCCTTAGGCCCCCTCCTCGGTTCAGAGATGGTCTTTCCCTTTTCACGTAAATGGCCTCCTTGACTCCCCGTTCAAACCAGCATTCCTCCTGAATGGTACTCATGGCCATTGATCAATGGTCATGACAATTTGCATACTATTGATCATGAAACTGACCAAATGGCCCATTGTTAGTCAGTGGTGCTGGTTTCGGTCATTATGCAATGTACTGTTTATAA
>VUQS01033679.1:0-22863 GCA_015108495.1 Heterochromis multidens
CTGTTAGTTTGTCCTCTAACTGTGGCCATCTCGCTTTGTTCCCTCGGAAACTCTGTTTGGTCTTCTTTACTTGGCGCAGGTCATCTTCTTGCTTCCTCCACTTCCGCACCATTGATTCATTAATGTTGAATTCTCTCGCAGCTGCTCTGTTCCCATGTTCTACTGCGTGCCTGATAGCCTTGAGTTTGAAATCCGCTTCGTAAGCATGTCTCTTAACAGGTGCCATTTTGGGGTCCTAATAAACACACCGTAATACTCCGCGAGGCCCCTGACTACGGTAGCCCCGTAATGCTCCAACAATCCATCAAGCGGTTCAGCTTCGTAGCTTACCAAAGTTATTCTAAAGCATTTTGACAGATTTTTGAGCCTCGTGTACCACATAAAATCGGTTCGAGGTCAGTAAGCACAACCAGAATTAATACATAAGGCGCACCGGATTATAAGGCGAACTGTCAATTTTTGATCAAATTAAAGGATTTTAAGTGCGCCTTATGGTCCGAAAAATACGGTATGTGTTTTTTTTAATATAAATTCAACATTGCCTATATCCAGTTCAAATTAAAAGCACTCTACAGAGTTTCAGTAGACAGAAACCATGGTTTTCTTAGTGAGGTTTTTATTGTGAAGCATCTGCCTCAGATTTATGTTATCTAAACTAATATAGTATTTAAGATTATCTATGGTTATGACATTAACTCTTGGACAAGTGGTTATTGATGTGCAACTTTACACCAGAGAAAGAGAAGGTGAAATAGAGGAGAAGACAGCTCATCGAGGCAGAGCGATAAATAAAGAGATGAGGCTGAGAAAAAAAACTTTACTTTTTCTATCTATTGATAGAGTCCTCCTAACATTTAATCATGTGCTCAGTTATGGCTGACTAATGCAGCTGTAACTGAGCACAGGTAAACTTAGAAAGGAGCCATGACTCAACCATACATGCCAATGTGAGCAGTTTGGAAAAGGGAAACTAGTAACTCCCTAAATCTAGCATCACACAGGGTCTGTCAGGTGTCTCACACACTGGTTTATAACTCTAATAAGCACTGTTTATGAGGGGATATCTACAGACCTCAGAAGGAGGAAGTGGAACTCTCTTTAAGCCCAGTTTTGTTGCAGGTTGTTCCTTTCTGACCAGCTACCAGCTCACTGGTTTATCTCCCATGTGTTCAGTACACTACACAGCTGTTGTTTCTGTACTCATGCCATCTCAGCAGCTTACCTGGCTGCTGACGGACACTCTGGTATCCTTCCTTCCAGACTTCCTGACAATGGTTTCACTCCTGGGTTTCTCCATCAGAGCAGCAGAGCTCACTTTGTTTTCAGCCTGTCGCAGGAAAAACAAGAAAACATCTCGTTATTTATTACTTCATGATTTTTTTATACCTTATTGTTTTGTTTCCAAAACTACAAATTACAGAATTTACAAATGCATGCACATCCTTTAAACTATTCTGATTACTTAATCACTTATATATTCGTAATTTCCCACCATACAGAATACATCCTATAAAAGTTGGGGTTTAGACTTTTTATTTGCCTCAGTGCTGTTGTTCACGTTATTTTAAACCATTCTGTCTCTGTGTTCCTCACACAGAAATTTTAAGGTGAGCAATGTCAACATTCAGTTAAAGATGTGAAATTATCTTTCATGCAGTCAAGTTCAACAGAACAGCCCAGTTTGGTGTGTTCTCTGCTCATATTTTTTGCTCACGTTAAAGATGGAGAACAGATGTGTCTAATCCAGATGTTCTCTCCCTTCTTCATTATATTTACATTTCTTAGATTTAAGTGCTAAGCAAACCAACAAAAACAAAGCTGTACGCCTGAAGCTCTTTTCTCCTCTAACCTGTTCGCTGAAAAATGAAAAACAAACAATCTGAACATAAGAGAAAAAATGTTCCTGCTGCCCGCCATCTTTACCTTCAAACACAAAAACAACCTCAAAGCTGTGCATTCTCAAACTTCATTTACATTTGCTCTCTTTTACCACATAAACCTAAAAATACATTCTTCTGTTTAATGCTGGTTTTAATATTGTTTAAAGAGTCCTCAGTTTTGACAGATTCCTACATAAGAACAGTGAGCTTTAAGCTTATCTGAGTGTGGGGAGATGTGCAAGGATCCTTGAAGTTTCAATATCTTGATCCATTAAAAAGAACATTTTAAGAGACTCAGGCCATTCTCAGGCACAGGATGCTAACACTGTTGCTTAATGCTTCGTGCCTGATACAGTGAGATTTGGCTTAAAACATTCTGTTACTCACTATAGAGGTTTTGGCCCAAAGGAAGAATCAGCAAGACTTAAAACAGTTTTAAACCAGTTATTTTAAGGTTCAATTAAGCTTAAGTGGAGCTTTTGTTTATGACACATCTAAAGAAATAACAGTAAAAAGTACAGACTTCTGTTAAACAAGGTAACAGACTTTTGGCCTTAACGACATGCAGATCAATCATGGCTGCACCCCCTTAAAAGGCCAATTCTGAGGCAGGAAGAGCCCAGCATTTGTTGCACTGGTGGCAGTGAGAAATGTTAACAGTGACTCTAGTGAAGTCTCACCACTGATAGCTCAGCTGCAGCTGAGAGAAAGCCACCCCTGACACTTACACACAAAATCCATAGCAAAAATACATCATAAACATCAGACTTAATTAGACAGGAGACATGCACAGCTCCAGTTCTATTTGTTTCTGCTGTTGATTTACTTTTTATTTATCCGGGAAGTGAGATTAAGAAGTGCCCTGGCCAAAACAGGCAGCATTAACCTAGCATTTTTATTTATTTATTTAAAAAACTGGAGCTTCCAGAGAACATGCAAACGCTACACAGAGGGCCATGCCTGGGACTGAATCCAGAACCCTCTGTGCTGCCAAAAACGGTAAGTAAATGTTGCTACATTTAAAAATGACAGAATAAACGATGTACGCAGCCACCATGATGCCACCCATTGTTTATGAAGCCTTGGGCTGAGCGTTTTCACCATTCCTGTCATTAGACAATGATCCTGGATAATCCTCCTTTCTGACACTTAGAATGACCAAATTTTTAAATATGAACTTCACATTTTATTCAACATGACCTGAAATGAGGAACTGAGTCCATAAACTCAGGAGGAAAGTGTTTATAGAGGTCACGTTCAAGGGCCATTTTCCCATAGACGTCTACAGGACCAGAAGTCTTACTGAAAGCACAGGGATCGCCCCCTGATGGACATTTAAGGGACTTAAGTATGGGTTTCACTTTTATACCTTCCACAACAACTTTTACTGAAAAGTTAGCAGAACACCGATTCAGACATGAAGCCAACAGGTTCAGACGCTGTCGGCTTATAATGAAAAGAGTGCATTTCTGAAAGAGGCTATAAATTCACGATAAGCACCACTGCTGTCCTTTGTGGAGGATTAACACCACAAATCTTTAAAGCCACCTTTCAAAATCAAGCATGGGCAGATATCTGATTTCAAACAGTTCTTATTTTGACTCGAGTAAAGCTTAAACACTGACCTGTGTCACTGTGTCCTCCTGTTTGGCTGTTGAGGCCTTGAGCTGTTCCCTCAGCCTCAGGATCTCCGCTTCTCTTTCAGACAGAGCAGCCTGCAGCTTCGCCACGCTGGGACCACCATCACCACCCTGAAACAGCAAGTTCATAGACACTGAGGATGTTTTCTGCATTTCAACTCCAATTTTATGCTTTCGAGCATAAAGTGTTAGAAAGACCCTTGAAACATTACTGCCAGTGACGGCTGAGAATAGATTTTCAACACATTTAAATTCTGGTTTCAATTGTCATTTTCCTCCTATGAATACATCGATACCAGCCCACTTTCACACACAGACACAACACACCACAGCGAACACACAGCCCCGCCTCCTTGTACAATCCTCATACATTAACTTGCTGCCAACCCCATTCGCCCTTCTCCAGAATTGGTTTCTGGTTCGAACATCTTTGGCTGAATTACCCCAATAATACAACTACTAGTTTAGCCTAGAGTAGTTTTATGCTATTTGAGCAGAAGTCGAAGGTGAGCAGGTATGTTTGAGCTGCAGGCCAGCGGTGGAGGGGTGGGTGGAAATAGAAGCTGGGACTAATTTGCATATTCATAGATCTGCCATACTGAAGGAGGCAAAAGGTGTCGAGTTGGATCTAAGCCATTTTAAGGCGTAAAGGGATTACTTTATGGAAAACAGCACGTAATTTTGATGAACAGAGATGAGTTTTTCATTTTTTAAATCAATGCCAGAAGAGGAACTTCAAAGGTCAAAGTAGAAGTTTAATACTTTCTAAGGCAGTCACACTGAACACAATAGCTTTCCATACATAAAGCTTAAGAGATGTACAGCTCCTATTCAGAGAGAGAGAGAAAAAAAAAAAAGGGGGAAACTACTGCACTTTTAGAGTGAGCATGGAAATACATACAGCATAGGGCCAGTCACTACTTCCCAGAAGATGTACAATCCATTCCCATCACTACAAAATAAGAGCACACTCTGGACAGGTTGAACTCTTAAGAAACCCAAAAGAATTGCTTCCAATACTCCACAACTTAGGTCCCTGACTTTGTCTCATTCTGGAAAATATACGGTGCCTTCCATCTGAAGCGCTGTATGACTAGAAGACTGAGTCAATGATAAACTGCTTAAAAAAAAAAATAATAATAATAATAATTAATTAATAATTTGAACTCACGTTTATGTGCATCTGCTCAGATATAAAGACTTAATACTTTTCTTGTCACAAATGACTAAACTGTGGGGTTCTGGTTTTATTTATTTATTTTTTATTGTTGTGCAAAATAATCACATCAACAGGCACAATTTATTATTTTCTGGCAGTTTGCAGTTAAAACAATTCAAACCAAGTCGAGCTGATGAGAAAAATAACTTCTGTGCAGCCTCGGAGACTAAAAACAAGTTATTTTTTTATATTTATGACTATTACAACCCCGACATGTTTACACCACTTAGACTCTCCTCTGACGCAGAAATAAGCCAAACTGCAGAGAAAACTGCAACATAACTGAGTTAACCATCAACTGCAAGTCAATACAGCAGATCCGACATTAAGTTATTATCACTGTTGTGTGGAGAGGTTTTAAATTACTGAGGTAATAGGCAGAGCTTGGATTGGTTTAAACTGTTTTCATTCTCTCACCAATTTGGTATCAACTTTTCAGTATTAAGTTACTGAGGTTCTGCATTGGACTGTACTGGACTGTACTATATCAGAAAGGTACTTCTAATATGCTGCTTCCTCATTTACATAAATGAGAAGGAGACAGCGAAAAACACCTAGTTTAAGTAATTTATTAAAGATATATCTGAAGCAGACACTACTGCACAATATAATCGAGCTCTGCTTAAAAATATGAATATAAAATTTTATTATATTACCTTTCACAACCTCCTACAAGTTTACAATTTAAAGACTAAAGGCTTTTCTCATTTCTGCCTGTGACCCAGAAATCAATCTCAGTCCTCCATGTGAAGGATGCAGAGGAGGTGAGATGCAGGAGCTACAATCGAGGATGCAAAGGTTTAGCCTTTCCTGAAGTGTTTTTACCTTCACTGCATGAAAGACAAGGCTCACAGCTGGAGTATCCACACAATGGTGGAAGAACTCTAAACAACTCGTCCTTTTTATTGATTTGTTGTCTCAGTTATTAAATATGATCAAACTTTCTGTCCTTTACCATTTCTGTGTATGATTAAAAAAGCTATAACAATATATCTTCATGTTGCACTATGTTGTGAATTTAATTAATAGTGGCCTAAATATTAAACTGTTACGCCTGAGGTCATAAACACAGCAGTAACTGGGCAACAATTTAAGACAAAACAACTCAAGATGCAGTTGTATCATCATCTCTCATGTCTCTTCCTCGCCTCCTCCACTCACATCGCTGGTGCGAGGGACTGAAGGGGCATCCACACAGCAAGCAACTACCAGCAATACCACAGAAAGTCAATGACATTCAGCGATTTCAAGCAACGTGAATTTCAAGCAACAACAGACTGTGCAATTGGCCAACACTAATTATATTTGTGAGTGGTGTGTCTCAGTTTCTCTGCAATTTCGCCACCAAAACACTAGCTGGTGCTGGATTTTCTCTTTTTGAGTTGATCCATTTTCTTGTAGTCGATTTGAAAAACGGAAGCAGAAGTAGTTGCTGGAAATGCGACACAGATTTCTACAGAAATGAACAGCGGGTCACGGCGTACGTTGTGGCATAAATCCTACATAAAGACACGTGGAGAGGAATAGAGGATGTGCAATCTGAGGGCTTGACAGTATTTTATTTGAAACCATATCTGTTGATAATAAAAGAAGAAACAGTGACTTCAGTTCAACGTGTACGATCAGCACTGCAGTTTGAATATTTCCCTGCTTTAACAGGGTTTTGTTTGTTTTTTTTACATTCATGCTTATTGACTTTCCTTTACGTCACTTAGTGGCTTTTCCGATACAAAGACACCTGCAGAAAATTGCCTGCAGATCTCCACAAATTTTTTAATCAATACGGTCCGGCATCAGTTTCATTTTGTGCATCATTACAACCTGTTTGTCTCACTGACTGTTTTGTTGCTATGCTTTGGGTGGGCTGTCTGGTCACAATGATGAATGATGTTACTATGATCACTACACAAAAGATAAGACACCACATGCAGCTAAAATAGAGATACAGTTCCACAGACATAAAAAAAAAAAAAGAACAGGGCGCAGAGAAGGTGGAACTAGTCAAAAAGAAATTCAGAACAGGGAATTAACTGTTTGATGCCGACGGTATAATTCAGTCTCCTGCAATAAAGATAAAAGAAAGACACAAAATAAAACATAAAAAAAAGGGGGCAGAAAACTGTTTGTTTGATGCTTTGTGCAGCTTCAAACTTTGGGTAAATTTCCACCTCTGACTAAATCCTGATCCATCACGTCACAGCAAGATTTTGCTTTGAAAGATGATGGGATCAAACTGAAATCACTGACATCACTGATGGGCTGTAAATAGACCAATTGTACTTTTTGTTACTGAAATTTTTATTTTATACTAAAGGAGGACATTACCTGACACACTGCAAACATAACCCATATCTTCTTGCACATGAAATAGACAGTCATTCCCACCTTATCAGCATCTTCCCTTTAAAACTAGAGCTAATCACACACTATAAGTAAGTCTCTTTGATGTCAAAGCAGCCAGACCGTCTTCAGCCTGAGACCCTGGGGCCTGTAATCATCATTGTGTTATACTGACCTCTTGTGGTGGCTGTGTGTTATTTTGCTGCAGCTGCTGGATGAGTTTGTCTTTCTCTGCTTGGCTGGAAAGAAGCTTCTTTAGCTGGACCTCCAAAGCTGCGACCAAAGTGTCCCTCTCCTTCCTCCACTTCTCCATGGTCTGCTCCTTTTCAGCCAGCTGGGACTCCTGATGAAAAAGGAGGAAATGTGCATGGCAACATATGACTTGGTGGTGTGAGGAAAAAAAGCCTGATTATTAGTAGCCTGTTTAACACCAGCAACATGAAAACATTAAATATTTTAGACAGATAAAAACATGAAAAATATGCTCTTACTAGATCATCACACTTTCCACACAGACTATAAACCGTACATATAACGTCCATATGTACCAAATAGTAACTTAACAAGCTGAGACAGAAGTAATCCTGATATATGCCCAGCCAACATTTACTCCACTTAAAACTACACAGCAAAAACAAACCGTAACCATCAAAACCAGCTTTGTAAACCACACTTTTTAAAAGCAAAAGCCACATTTTTAACTTTGTCAGAGTTGTTCCAGAATTTAACCCCAACAAAAGAAATATTCAATAATATTTATTCCCCTTTGTGTGAAGTGAAATTACAGATTCCTCTCAAATCAAATTTGCTTTTCTGTGCTTAAAAAAAACAAAAACTGTTCACAACCTGGAGTGACCTTGGTTTTGCTTTCAAAATCATAATAAGAAACCCTTAAATTTAATCATACAGGACTTTAGAAACAGTGGGTCAGTGTGATTAGGCTAACCGGGCTTATTATTAATGTGTGTGTCACTTTTTGTAACGAAACTGTTGAATTTACTGTAATTTTAAAGTTGGATCTCCACAATTCCACACAGTAAGATATGTAGGGAAGTGTAAGTGAGCAGTCAATTACACCAAATTGCTAAAGACTGATTTTTTACCTTTAATGTAAATGTAATGTAAAAAAATAATCAAAAGGAGTTCTGAGCAATCATCAAACATCCTGAACAACACTGATCACCCACTTTATAACATCTTTATAGAACAAAAAAAACATCAGTACTGGAAGACTCCTCTCTCCATTGTAAAAAGGAAAGAGATACAGAAAATTATTCACTCCCACAGCCGTCAGGCTTTTTAATTCTCATACAAATAGCAGATGAGTTGTCAGACAAATGAATTTCCCTCTGGGATCAATAAAGTTCTTATTCTTATGATTGTGGTGGTCACTTTAGGACATGTCAGTTATCAAACTTGGTTCAGAAGCTGGATTTTAGCTGCAGGTTTACGGGTTTCAGATAGTTTTTAGCAGGTTTGCACATCATCCTTTTCTTACCAGCTGGCTCTGCAGCCGAGTGCAGCGCTCTCTGTCTTCTGCAAACTTCTTCATTTCTTGGTTCCTCTTGTCCTCGGCCTCTTTAGCCTGGCCAATCAGGGAGAGCTTCTCCTCCAGCCACTTCCTGCGTTCAGCCCGGTGCTTCTCTGCAGAAAGCTAAACGGGGGGAAGAATTTTGATAAAAATGCTTTTATTAGCAAAACAGGTGGTAACCTTAAAACATGCTACAGTGATTTGGCAACAGAAATGAGTTTACTAGTTCTTTTTAAACACTTAACACATTTTTGTGCACAATTCCTTGTTCCAAAAAGTGTCTGTATTCATACATTAACTTTTCTTGCTTTACTACCTTTGTGGAACTTCACAACACATCTGTCCAATACAGACTCAGAAAGCTAAATCCTATTGGTGACAACAGTTACATTTTCTGCTGTAAAAGAAAATTACTTGATAGAAAAGCAGGTTAAAGATTTTTTTTTTTTAAATCCAAATCTTGAGACTGGAGGAGATTGTGGAGGAGGAATCCTTTACCTTCTGAAAAGTTTCAGTAAGGTTTTAGATCGCATCACAGCACAGAGACTGCTCTTTTGAGAGTTTTTATTGATCTGCTTTTAACTCTTGACTCTGGTAGCCCTGCAGTTTTAGTGCTTCTAGACCAGTCTGCTGCCTTTGACACTGGACCACAAGATCCTTCTATCTCGTCTAGAACATGAAGTCGGAATCAAAAGCACAGTTCTGACTAATAGCAGTTTCTCTGTACATTTAGGAGATTGTTCCTCTACAGCAGCACCTCTCACTTGTGGAGTGCCTCAAGGGCCATTCTGGGCCCAATTCTTTTCTCATTGAATAACGTGCCTCTAGAGTCTATCTTTAGAAAACCTAATGTTTCTTTCCACTGCTTCGCTGATGACATTCAGGTGTATATGCCCATTTACTGTCTTAGTGATGGTTTCTTTGGTAAATTTGACCCCTCAAGCAACTCTTCTGGCTCCTCACTGTCATGCTGCTGTAAAAAATCTGGGTGTCATTTTTTATCTTTTTTTTTTTTTTTAAATGGATCAACAAATAAGGACTGTCACTAAAGTGAGTCATTGCCAAGGTAAAGCCTTATCTCCTGACAAAGGACCTGGAAAAAGTTTTTTATGCTTTTATCATTTCCTGCCTGGACTACTGTAATTCCCTGTACTTTGGTACAGAACAATCATCTGTGCACTGCCTGCAGTTACTCCAAAATGCAGCAGCTCGCCTTTTAACTGGTTTTAAAAAGCATGAACACTCCGGTCCTGTCATCTCTTCATTGGTTCCTTGGACTTTATTGCTTACTTTTAAAACTTTAAATGGACTGGCACCTTTGTATCCGTCTGAGCTGCTTCACATTCACACACTTGCAAGAGCTCCGATTGCTCTTATGCAAACCTAAAACTAGTTTAAAAGAGAGACGTGATCAAGCTTTTGCAGAAACAGCACCAGATCTGTGGAATAACCTCCCTCTCCATATCTGCAAAGCTCAGACGGTGCACACATTTAAATCTTCATTAAAAATATATTTACTTATTTATTTATTTGTCCTTGGCATTTGGCTCCAGTGTGACATCGGTCTGCTTTTATTTTATTTTATCTTAATTTTATTTATTGTCTTTTAATGTTGTGTATTGTGCTCATTTTTTCTGGATTTTAGTGTAGTTTTTCTTGGGGCTATATACTCTTAATGTACAGCACTTTGGTCAACTCTATAGAAATAAATTAAAGTTAAAGTTCCAGTATTCTGTGTTACAGATTTTTTACAGCTGATTTGTATTATTTTTAACATGTTGTGAATTTAAAGTATTTTATTCATTATCATTAAAAATGACTTTGTTAGTGTTAGAAAAAGATCATGGTGTGGGTTCAAATCCAATGGTTCCTGCTTCTTTAAAGCTCGGTTTACTTGGTTGCCAACGAGAAAATACTTGAAGACACACAATATAGTTCCAATAGTTATACATTAGTTACAATGTTGTGCTGTCATTAAATTGTAACAAAGATCCATGAAGACAAACAAAAAGATTATTTCACAGTTTGTTGCGACTGGGCTGGACTGGAGATAAAAATATTGTGTAGTCTGACCTCAGCATAACAAAATCATCCCCAGTCTCTTCCTGACTATGAGGTGAGCTTAGAACTGGTATCGGATCAGTACTCGGTATCAGCAGATAGCCAAAGACGAGATATCTGTATCATTATCAGGACTGAAAAAACTGAATGTATGCTGATATAGTATATTATATACATATAAAGCTAAACATCAACATTCATATGTAATCTTTAAAATTATGCCCTGGGCTCAAATCAAGTTCTAGTTTGGTAACATTTATGTTCCATTAACACAACATTTGAAAATGATTCCGCTTCGTTACCTTCAAGCTTTCCTGAGCTTGAGCTGCTTCCTCTTTGGCCAATTTGAGATCATCTGATTGGCTGTTGCTGACCTGGTAGTGTGTGTCATTTCCACTTCCCTGCTGCAGCAGCACCCCTTTCAGTTTTTCCACCTCTGAAATGGTTCAAACCACAGAACAAGACTGAAGACACTGAATATGCAACTATAATGTTCAATGTAACTGAGTATAGCTTTACAATAACTGGTAAAACAAAAAGTAGAATCAAAAAGAGATCATGAGATAGATCTCTATTTACACTTTAATTTAAACTATGAAAACTAGAAGTAGGTTCGGTTAAAGGTTAAATTCTATTCCTTTAAACCATAAAAGTCTCCATATTAGAGACTGAAGCTGAAGCAGTTTCTATAACAGTGCCTTTGACTTTCTTTCTGTGGGTTTCTCTGTACTACTAGTGATTTTTTTTTTTGGCATTAGTACATAACCACAATGAAATACATCAAATATTTATCCTGTGCCCTCACTGTGACCTAACACTGGCTGATATACTGACCTGACTTTGATATCCATTAAAATCCTTGCTGTGATTTTAACCCAGTCTCAGTGGCTCAAATCATTTAATGTTTTATAAGCATATGCTTTTTATCTCTTCGGTTTGTAACTATAAGAGGATTAGTCTAAGCTGCCCATGTTTCAGATCAAACAATAAAACCTGCCTTCTTTTTACATAAACATTTTTTCAGCTCCTGTTTCTCACCACTGGAGAGCTCCTGGATGAGGTTAAGTTTCTCCTCCAGGACCTGCTCCATCTGCTCCTGTGTATCCTCCTGCTCCGACAGAGCCAAACGCATTCCTTCCATCATACGCTCCTTGGCTTCAAGCTCTACAAATGACCAAAAACACACCCAGCAAAAGTTCAGGTTTACATCCACAACGATAAATGTGTTAATACAAACCCACTTGTGGACTTCAGTGTTACTCGTGGTTAATAATATAATACATCATTAAAAAAGGCTACTGGAAAAGCTAGAGGGGACATTTTATCTGGTTAAGAGTATAGTAATATTTGAAAATGTTATATTGTGTGAAATTAAGAGCAGCGTACAGGTACATGGGATGAGCACTAACTTCTTTTACTGAAGGACTTTTCACAAGTAAGGAGAGTTGGTACGTGACAGGTTTTTACCTCCATGAAGCAAACCTGAAATTTCTTCCACTGTATTTAATACTTGAGTCTTAAATCTTCTTTCTTCAATTTCGGTGAAAACCTAACTGGGATAGAGGGTGTAGTGCCCACTCCAGGTCAGGAACGAGTTACTACCACAGGTGGAGGAGTCTTGAGAGAGAGCTGATCGTGAAAGCGAAGCTGTCGATTTACTGGTCGTTCTACATTCGCCTACGGTCACGAGCTCTGGGTAGTGACCAAATGAATGAGATCACGGATACAAGGAGCTTTCTCTGAAGGGTGGCTGGGCTTAGCCTTAGAGATAGTATGAGGACCTTTGTCATTCAGGAGGAACTCAGAGTACAGCTGCTACTCCTCCACATCAAAAGGAGCCAGCTGAGGTGGTTCAAGGATCTGACCAGGATGCCTCCTAGGTGAGGCAGTCCAGACATGTCCCACCAGGAGAAAGACCCAGGGCAGACCCAGGACTTGGTGGAGAAATTACATCTTTCCCTGGTTTGGGAACACCTTGGTGCCCCCTCGGAAGACCTATTGGAGGTAGCTGGGAAGAGGGCGGTCGGGGCATCTGTGCTTAGAGTGCTGCCCCCGTGATACAGATAAGTGGCAGAAAATGGATGGATGGATGGGTTTAAAGTTCAGGATAGTAAATTAAACATGCTCTGGAAACTTGTGTTTTCCTACACTCACACCAAAATAAACATGCATAAAATTATTAAAAGCACACAGAAACATCTCTTTTACCTTTACAGGCCTGCTGGTAGAGCTGGAGTGTCTGATCAGACTTTGCATTAGATGACTGTTCCTAGGGAGAGACACACAAAAGGCAGGCAAAAAAAAATGAAAAGTTCACCCCAAAGAGAAAGTCACCATGATTGGAATAAAGTGACAATATTATCATATGTCCGTTAATCACATGATTATCTTGTTCCCACACAGGTAGTAGTGTCTGGCAAATGAAATGGATCATCTTACCACTTTGAGTTGCTGGATGGTTCTGTCTCTGCTGGCAAGGTCAGACTGAAGCTGCTTCTTGGATTTCTCCGTGTCGGACAGTTTCTGCTTCAGAACCTTTGCCTCCTCTCTCATGGCTGAAATCTTCAGAGGACAAAGAGAAAGTAAGGATGTGTAACCAGGCTGTAACTCAGGAGGTAGCGCAGGTCATCTACTAATCTGAAGGTTGGTGGTTGGCAATGGAAATTTAATATCATTTGCAATTGCAGCTGACTTTACCAAGTTACAGTAATGTATCTTACTGGACTACTGTGCTGTTACCATCATTTTTACAAAGAAAAGACAGGAAGGCTTCTGAAAGTAAAAAGTTGTAGGCAAATATCCTGACTTTTTTCCTCCACGCACTTCACTGTGAATTAGGTTAACTGTGATTCAGAGCTCTCCTGCTTAGGGCTGTACCATCTGAATTGGAGCATGAATGGGACTCCAGCTTGCTCCCAAAATAGCACTGTGTGACTCGAAATGTAGAGAAACACAAAAAGTGATGTTTAGTGTTTGAAATGTTTGTGGTGACATGACTAAAAACATTAAGATCCATCCATCCATAACCAAGTTTAAGTCCATTAAAGACATGTTAGTGTTTTAAGGACCTGCTGCCAGTCTGATATAGATCACTGGATCTGTTTTATTTAAGAATTATGAGCAAGTGTGACAGGTCGCTGGTGTACATTAAAGCTAGTTTTACACTGCAAATCTAATTTAATTCATTCAATAAGCTGTAAATCAAGGTTGTTATAGTTAAAACTAAAACTCAAACTAATGTGAAAAACATTTTAGTAAAATAAAAAAAATTAAAATGAACTAAAAATACAGAGGAAATATCCTTAGTTTAAGTATTGATTAATTTGTTAAAGTTTATCACAACTAACCCCTGATGAAGCTTTGATGGGCATGTTTATTGAGATATCTGTCTGTGAAGACTGTGAGTCAACTGCTTTCAGAAAGTTCTGTGCTTTTATTGTCATACCTGATACTGATTTTCTTAAATCTTGCCTGTGGCATATGCTGGAAAAAACTCAAACTCAAACTAAATGTTTTCAAATAATAAAAACTAAACTGAAACAAGCAAACCCACTCTGGAAACTAACTAAAAATATAAAACTAAAAACGAATTAGAAAATATAAAACTGTATTAACTCTGATGTAAACAGCTAGAATGTGTTGAAAGGGGCAGTAAACGGCAATGGAAGTGAAGTGTGTGAAGAACGGGTTTCGTTGTGTTCCCGATACATTTAATAATGCTTGTACCTCGTTCTGGACCTGCTGGATCTGCTTCTTGTAATCAGCCAGCTTCTCTCTGAGGTCTGAAGAGTCGTCGTCCTTCCTCTGAAGGTCCACGCTGAGGCTCTTCACTTTCTCCGAGTCCTGCTTGGCATTTTCCTTTAGTCTGAGTGAGAGAGAGGCAAAATAACAAAATGCTGGCAGTCCTTTGAAAAAGACAGGAGCATGAGATGAGGTGTGTTTTTTACAACTCTCCCTGGACATAAAGGTACGCTGAGAGACGAAAAGGAAGACAGCGAGAAAATGTTATCTCACAATGACAAATAAAAACAGCTTAATAAAAAAGTGACAAAATGAAGTAACACATATTGACTGCTTCTCACTCTTTATTACTTTTCTCTTCGATGGATAGGAGAGTCACCCTCCTAAGCTGCAGTTTAGGAGAGTGACACAGAGAGAATTAAGTCCTTTATAACACTGGTAATTTTGTGACTAGTTACTAGTTTTTGTCACTTTGATTATATAAGAACATTTTTATTGCACTTTTCCATCATTTATTATCAATTTAGCCACTTTTAGCATCATTAATGCTTCTCTTAATTCTAAGTATATTTTACACTGACTGTGTCAGTATCCTGAAAAAATTTTACTCTTGTGTAGAGAAAAGAAAAACTATTAACAGACATGTGGCAGAAACTCACGATACCATCCAAGATTATTAGAGACAGAAATCTATAAACCAACACCTCTATCAATGTGTTATATTCAATAAATAAAACCCAAATCTACAAAAGTGGCTTACAAACATTCATTTTATCCTACTGCCAACCATGTTTCTTTGGCTCTAATTAAAACGTCTTTGAAGGAGCTCCCAAATATTCTTCTATGGTATACTGTCTATTTTAAAAAAGGATCAATAATACTGTCTTTGGACTGGATTTTGCTCCAATCTTGACTCAAAAAGCTGGATCAGATATCGGTGACAATGAGCCGATCTACCGTTTTTCTACCGTCACACATACAATCATCACAAATATAGGTATATAAACACACCTGGGGAACTGACGAAACATGATTTTAACATGGGGCTCTAACAGAAGTTCTGTTTAGGGGAAGAGGAACAATCCTGTGCCCTGTGTCACTCAGTAAAAGCATTTAAGCCTGGTTGTGTCTTTTCTGCTTTTTTGTTTTTGTTTTAGAAGTTAGAACATAGACTTCAACTAAAAGAACTCTGATTTAATCCCAATAACATTTAGAGCTAATATGCTGGCTCTGAGAATGAACTCTGTGAGCAGGTGTACAATGGTAGTCTCAGCTCTGGGCTGATGAACACTCAATTTACAGTTTCTGATAATAATAACTCTTGGACTTAAGAAATACTCTTGAAGATAAAACTAATAATCATCAGAATGAGTGAAAGCATGTGTTTTAACAGTGATTTGGAAGTGAGGATAAGTGAGGAAGAGACAGGATTTTAGAGAGCCAGGCTGAGAGTGGAGATATTTTACATTCAGTGTTGAAAATGTTTAACAGGGACTGTCAGGACTGTAATCCTGAGCTAAATATAACATGAAAAGGCTCTACCCTGTTTCACTGGACTTGACAAGTGCCAGCACATGATGATGTAACAGCTACAGGCCCAACTTTCCAACTTGCCTCAGATCTAAACCCAATGACTAGTTACCTGCTGATCTCCTCGTCTCTCTTCTTTAGCTCGGCATCCTTCTGAGCGATGGCCTCGTGTGCCACTGCCAGCAGCTCCCGTCGCCTTTCCGCCTCCTTGCGTCGGGCCTCCTGAACAGCTTGGCACTCGTCCTCCTCACGCTGTTCCTGAGCCTCCTGCAAAGTCTTCTTCAGTGATGTCAACTGGGCTTCCTTTTCCAGCAGCTCTTTCTGCAGCTCTGCTAATTTCTCCTCCATCTGACTGTCCTTTTCTTTCAGCATCCCCTCGGTCTCTAAGGAGGCTAGCTGAGTTTCAGTTTTGCAGGAAGACTCCTTTGTTGTCTCCATATTGGAAACCTTTTCCCTCAGTGATGCAACCTCAGTCTGCAGATCAGAGTTCAGCCTCTTGAGATCTTCTTCAGCCTCTGAGTGAAACCTGGCTTTATCTAGTTCAGTCCTGAGCTGCTCTGCAGTTCGGTCCTGCTTGCTCAGCTTCTGTTTGAGATCATCTGCGAGTTTGTTGGAAGCTGCTTTTTGTTCACTCAGTCTGTGTTTTAACTCTTCCAGCTGCTGTAGTGATGATGCTCGTTGTTCTCGCAGCCTCTCTTTGAGCTGCTCTACCTGCCTTTCTGAGGCCTCCGTTTGCTGCTTGAGTTTTCCTCTCAGCTCTTCTACTTCCTCTTTGGAAGCCTGTTTTTGGCCATCGAGCTGGGATAGGAGTTCATCCAATGGTGGCTGTGACATCTCTTCGCGCTGCTTAAGTTTCTTTTTCAGCTCTTCAACTTCCTGTTTTGAAGTTGCCTCCTTCTGATTTAACTGCTCCAGCTGCTGGTCCAGGATCAGCTGTTTGTGTGCCAGCTGTTGTTTTACCTCAGCGAGCTCATGCTCCAGATCTAACACTTCTCTGTGCTTGCTCTCATTTTTCTGCCTTTCCTCAGCCAGACTCTTCTGAAGCTCAGACACCTCCTCTTGCAGGTTTTCATTAACACCACCACATGACGCTGCAGAGGTACGCATTTCCTGCTTTAGTCTTTCAACTTCCTGTGTCAGGGTTTGGATCTGGGAACCTTTCTCCTGGATCACCTTGGCTTGTTCATCCAGTTGTGCCTGAGCAGCTTGTAGCTGCTTGAAGGCTTGTTCAGCTCTCTCTGCATTGCTGGTGACCTGTGGCAGTTTCACAGTAAGCACCAAGACTTTTAATACAACACAGAAGAAATAAAATTCCACGACAAATAAAAGGTGTGTAGCTGAAAATGCAGCCAACAGTTTAAAGTTTCTTTTCCCCCACAAGAACATATTGAAAAAACATTGATATTTCTGTTTGTTTTGTCTATGTCAAAGGTGTTCAAGCTAAGGAGGACCAAAACTGCCCAACTCAAAAATAAATTAGTTATTAAAAAAAGAAAAAAAAAAAAAAAAAAAAAAAAAAAAAAGGAAATTTAAAAAAAAAAAAAAAAAAAAAAAAAAAAAAAAAAATTACACGTGGGTTTGCAAAGAAGGTCAATTTAAAAGGCAAGTAGCCATGCAAATGATAAACAAGCACAACTCCCCCAGCAGTCATTTAATCAACAGAGCTACGACTGGAATACGACACAAATGGAGCATGAACCTGAGAATGGATTGAGAATGTCTAAGTGTCTTTAAAAAGCCTGACAGATCACAAGCTGGACACTACAGCCTCAGTCGGTTGTTGTCTGTGTGATGATTTTTGCAGGGAGTGAGTGAATTTGTCCCTACTGTACTCATACAGACCATTTAAAGGACTGCTGTTAACAGCACCACTGAGCCTCAGCAGTCACTCATTTCCATGCCATGTGATGTATACAGAAAGAGCACCAAAATATATGAATGTAGCAAAAAGTCAGGGGAAAAAAAAAACACATGATTACATTTTTTGTTTTTTTACAGTGGACTAAGCACATTTTGGTGAAGGTTTTCATTTCTGTAACGTGTGTAACCAACATGGAGACATTTCTATCCTAACATGGCCAGAGTGGTCCCTTAAGACTGGCAGGTACATATTGAGCCATCAAGTCCCAACAAGTATTGGGATGAAAGTAGGCTCTTAGGGATACAGCTGTAGAAGTCATGTTGCATCTCAGACATGTACAGTAAACAAAAAAGGAGGGTTGGACAGCATTTATGATCAGCATAAAATGACAGCCCTAATGTTTGATAGAAAAACAAGGTACAAGAGTTAAAGCAGCAAGTCACATTTCCATCACGACGACACAGATGCTCATCTGATTCAACAATTTCATTTTGATCCTTGAGATCAGGAATATAAACCTTGAGTTCGGTCAAGTACTTCAACTTCAGGCAAACTGAAGAGACTTTTGTCTTCTGCGTACCATAAAATGTACAATTTACACAACAATCAAAAATAAAAAGACAAAAAATAAAACAAAAACACAATCTGATTACCAAAAAAATGGCAAACAGCTTTTGTTCATCATGAAAAAGTATACAATTTACAAATGAAACACCAAAAAAGAAAAAAAAAAAATATACAGACCACAGTTTGGTTTTCGGCAAGCAGAAATAAACCCCTCTTATTTCTCACCATAAAGTCAAAAACCATGACTTCAAGACTTCAAAAAAGAGAAACAAAGAAATCCTCTTAAGAGGAGCGGTAATATAAAAAGCTTAAGCCACACATGGCAGTAGGCTAGTTTTGAAACAAGAGCTGCAGGCTAAGGGGAGGATTACTCAGCCTTGTGTAGCTAATGAACCAAAGTGTCTCACCTCTGTATGCTTCTATACCCTCCTTGTGGACAGATAGCTAAAACCCATGTCTCAAACATATAGGTTCTCAAGGTGGAGAAATAACACTAAATCTTTTCCTTGCCCCTCTGTTGTGGGAACTGAAAAAAAATGGAAAAGTGGCTTGAAACCGCTTTTCTGACTTTGTTTCTCCACTGAGAGGCTTGGTTAAGTTCTACCTGACCTCATTGTGGCTCCTGAACAGAGTCTGCAAATAATAAAGACTTTGCTTCTGCAGAACTGTAGGAAAATGACCCTTCACAGGATGGCTAACACAAAGGAATGACCTGTGGAATCCTAAAGGTTAGACAGGGTGGTATCAGAGCAAACAGGAATATTTAAGATAGTGCAATGTAGCTACTTCATTGTTCAGTCACTAAACCATGAGCCACTAAACTGTCACTTCTTGACCTTTGAATTAAAAGAAACACCTGTGGAGCCAGACACCAACGTGGCCATGATAAAGCAACCATCCTGTAAGTATATATTTGGCTTTGTGAAACCAACAGATTGCACTGATTGAATAAGAAACAACAGCAACTTCATGTTATCACCGTGACACCATGACCTCTAACTGGAAGATGTGGAGACGGACAACTGTGTGTGTCATCTTTGTCACTTTCAACAAGGATCCTATGTATGATGGGTCATTACTCAAAAACTTCTTTTCAGTCACTAGGCATGTTCATATTTAAAATCATATGGTAGCACATTCCATCTAACAAAATGTCTTTGCACTAAACAACATTCAAAGAAAACATGGCACAGTACGACTTTTTTGTTTCTTTTTCGTTGTTTTTTTTTTTGTTCACTTTTTTTTTGTACTTGTAATATCAAATCATGATTTATTGTTTTATTTTTTTATTGTATTTGTTGGATTGAAAAGAAAAAAGAAAAAAAATGTTTTCTCTCTAATCTTTCTTTAAAAACGTAGCTGTATTTATATATAATATCTATATAGTCTTGCTTTGTAACGTTTCTGTAAATTGTGCAAATTCAGCAGTAATACAAGTGGCGAGAGATCAGAGAGTGGGCAGTTGATTACATTTATACAAAAAAGAAAAAATTCTAACTGTGACATCTGGAGTCACATCACCTAGAAAGATCCTCTCTCCATTGGCTCATCACAGATTGGTCCGTTCCGCTAATGATGCCATATATGGAGTTCTTTCCAGGCTTCCATTGTTTCTTTCCTGACCATCGTGTCATCACAACAAAACTCCTGAAATCAAAATCAAGCAAACCACAAACACCAACATCCACAATAATCAAATGCTGTCGAGTTGACATGTTCTCCATGTATGCATGTGTGAAAATGTCCTGTGTCCTAGCCTCTCACACAGACACACTGTATGGAGCTGCAGACAAACACACACATACACATGTAAGCGTACACAGGCCCGCCCATCTCTGCCGAATCCCCCCATTTTGCAGTATACTGCTTCGGTCCTTTTGCAGTTTCGTCTGTCGTATTGTTTGGGGGTTGGAGTTTTGTTTGTTGTCTGGGTGAGAGGAACGTGGGAGAGAGACAGATGGAGAGGAGGAGTGAGGAGGAGCAGGAGGTGCTGGATGGTCCTCAGCTGGTCAGGGCCATTGTGTCGATGACCTGCTCCAGCTTGCTCCTCAGTCTCTGTCTCCTTGCCTGCTCGTCCCGCTCCAAAGCTGACAAGATCTGGAAATAAAAAGGGGTTAGAGGCCATCAAATGCTGCAAATTTTATAGCTCCTGCTTTCAAAACATGTAGAAGTTCTTCCTACATAAAGACAATAAGGACTCCCACCTGGCTGGGTCATAAAACATGCAATCTGGTTGAAAGTTAGTCTGTTTTTGTCTTTACTTGATCATCACAGAACCAGCACCCTCCAGTTTGTATATAGACAGAAACAGCTTGTATTTAATATGCAACTTGTTAAAAAAAGAGAAGGGAAAAAAAAAAAAAGACTTAAACCTCACCTCATCCTTGTACTTGATGATGTAGGAGTAGATCTCATGTAGGGCTGACATGCTGTTGAACTGGTTAGCATGCAGGCGTGACTGCTCTGCAAGGTAGGCACTCATGTCCTGATCGCTGATAGCCGGCATCCTGGCGATGTCAGAGTAGTACCTGGACAAACACAAAACAGAAACAGTTTGAAATATTTGTATGAAATATAAAAAATAAAAAAAATACACAAATGTAACATTTACATTTAATCCTGCATGTTGACATACCTTTCTACCCAGTTTTTATAGTTGGGGATGTCTTTAGCATAAAGCAGCTTGTTCGAAGGCGAGTCCTTCCCTAGTTTATGCTCTGATGTTGAACATGAATCCATGAAGGTCTGAGCCACCACAGACAAGCAGGCGTCTGTAATGCTGTTCTTGTGGATGTCAAATACAAACTGTGGGTTCTTGATCACATTCACCCAGAACCTCAGTGGAAGACTGGAAGGGGTAAGAGAAAACAAGGATGAGGTGGAGGGATGGAGAGGAAGAGCTGCAGAGCTAGAGGGACTTGTCTATTATGCCACAGAACAGAGATCACTCCAATGCATTAAGCTGCATACACACTGAACAAGCAGTGTTGAGTGATTCGATACTAGAACTGGCAAGGAAAAATACAAGCGTGGTGCATTCTGCTGCACTAACAATGTAAAAGTGTTCCATATTTGTTGGCTTACTGTCCAATATTGTTCCTACTGAGCAACACCAATGCCAACAAAACACAAACCGGCAATCAAATATTGCCAGTCATGCCCTTTCACAGCTTGTACACATACGCAAACTCACCAGTTGCTCTTCCAAGTGTGCCGTACATCAGGGTCTGATATGGAGTGTTTGTCTGCCTGTTCGTCCAAGAAGTCAAACATGTACTTGATGGCGAGAGGCAGAGCACTGCCTCGGTGCGCTGTGCTGAAGATGGTCTCAAACAGGTCATCCACAAATTTCTGGAGTGTACCCTGAACACACGAATCAATACTGGATTAGAAGGTTTTAAGGATATTTGACATTTCCCTGTTCTTTGGGGCTTTTATGTAAACATTATCATTTGGGCATGAAATGTAAGAAATGGTGAAGAAATCTTTAGAAATAGAAAAGAATAGAATAGAAAACTGCATGTGAGTCTGTTTGTGTACATAAGAATTTTTTAAAAGATTGACAAGAAGATAGAGAGATAAGTATATTGTCCCTGTTATACTTAGATTAATGCTTCAGCAGTCCTGTTACAGCACTGCTACACAATTGGCTTTTCTTGCACATTCTTCTTTGCTGTTGTGGCTGTAGGCGACGGCTGTCAGTGGCAGGTATTTGGGATGACTCTGCTCCACTGTCAGTACTTCAACTTTCTGAGAGTTTTTGATGATGTTGAGCACTTAGTGTTCTTTACAGTATTTAGGATAGGGCCCAAAGAGAGTTCAGCCTAAGGCTGTTCTGCAATGTTTTACCACATCACACAACTCTGGGGAATTCAGAATCCTAACAAAGTTCTCTGAAGTTGAAATGATTTGATATTTCCCACAAGCGTTCAGCATGTTCGTTTCCGTTTTCAAGCATCCAGGCCACTTTTTTACAAAACCTTATTTGAAGCAGCCAGAAGTTGAATTTGCAGTTTTGTATTCATTCACACATTAACAAATCAGCTTCCTAAACACACACAGCTGTGGGGGCTGTAATAAATAAGAACAAACTGCAGCCCTCCAGGTTCCCCCCCTTTTGTCCTCCTCTGGCTTGCATGTTAATCATTTCCCAGTTGAGGCAGCATTGATGCAGCTAACCTTGCACTTTCATACCTCAAACAATGAAAACCTAGAGCTAATGAGTAATACAAAGGGGGGAGGAAGTACCAGGGCACTTGCAAATGAGAGGCAAGAATCTGGCATGGCTTTCCTGTATGGCATGAAATGACATTTTGGCTGCACATTTTTTTAATTACTGCATTGAGGTATGTTTATATTCAGTGGTATATAAGCAGAAATCAACAGCCACGCGTTTTTTTTTTTTTTTTTATGTGTGTTTAAGATGTGGCAGAATTCACACATTAAAGTTGTCCATTTCTCACATTTAACAAGTTTAATAAAAAAAAAAAAAA